>VKOC01004007.1:0-27880 GCA_009364415.1 Spea multiplicata
GCCTGGGGCAATTGCCCCAGTCGGCTCCATTGTAGGGCCAGCCCTGCTTCACGTCACTCGCTCTATAAGCTTGGTCATTCATTTTGTCATTTTATGGTGCGACTAACTTTGTGTCTTCTTCTTTTTGCCCTCTATAGGCCTACCTTGTACGTCGGTCATGGCACACCTCAGACTGAATGGACCCTCTCTTGGTCTCTTTGGTTCTCCATTCCACTAATCCTATTTGTTTGCCCCTAATACAACTGAAGTTGTCTTTTATCCAGACCTCTAATCTGCAGCACCAAGCACATCATGATTCAATCAACGATGTCAATTACACCACAAACCAAATGCAAATCGGGTAAGGAGAGTTCCATAGAGAAAGGCCACAGCATAGTTGCGACCCCAGTTGTTATGCCACTGTTTAAACCAATAGTTGTGTGAATGTGATGAAAAAAAACCCCTTGGTCAATAAACCAGTTCTACCAGTTCTAGATGTTAACCTCTCATTTCTGGTCCGTACAGGTGCTTCCAGTTCTGGTCAGTGCCGTACTGTGCCAAGTAAATTCTTCACATAATGAGCACCCTGTCATATTCTGATTATATATTTAAGTAGTAGTAGTAGTATATAAGTAATATCTCAACTGTTAGCTCATGCTATTAAGAAACAATGTTTGGTTTACCGCTTTAAGAATAAAATTGAGCTATTTAACATAGCTAGGCACCTTTATGTTTCATCTTTCAACTAACATAATTCTTGTCTGTGTGTATTTTCAAACATTGCTGTTTTCGACACAACATTTATCTTATTGGTATTGATATCTTTCTAACATGCTAACAGCAAAAATAAAAACACATTTTCATAATGTCACATTGTATAACAACTAGTGCAAACAAAAAAAAGAACGAATGCTATGAGTCTGCTCACCGTATTCAGAGCCAAATTAAAAATTTAGGCTCATAAAAGACACATATGGACACTCTTAAGGCAGTGTTCTAGGGCTGGGACACCACCTTAAGAGTGTCCATATGTGTCTTTTATGAGCCTAAATTTTTAATTTGGCTCTGAATACGGTGAGCAGACTGTGTATAGGTTTTAACATTTTCATTTTATACAGTGATTATTTTTTTTTTGCACTATGATGTCTCTCTTTGCCTTTTATATTTCATACGACATCCGTATTTGAGAGACATTGATTGAAAACCGCTGACTGACCTATGCACGCTTGAATTTAAGTATTTTAAGGTTACTTTATAATCTATAGATTTAATATTTTATAAGCGCTCGGTTAGAGAAATAATCTTTTTTTATTGTTTTACATTTGTACTATTGCATATTTAGTTGGGGGAGTTTTTATATGCATTTTTAAGAGCTTCTCACCATAGCAGCTTATTAACTTTTATCGGTTATCTTATACCTGTTATTTTAAGCGCAGCCTTTTTTACCTCTTTTTGATCTGTATAGGGCATTTCAAATGAATGGGGCTGCCTTCAAGTCTTGTATATAAACATGTATATACGAGGTAATATTTATTTTCAGTTTCACACATAGCTGTATTTCACACATTTCAGTGATACATTCAAGAGCAAAAAACTCTAAATTTTTGATTAACATCATGGATCGGTATGTCACCATTTTTGAGACATTACAAGGTCCAAACAGGAACGGGCACATTCTAGTTTTTAGATTTGAAATTTTCACAGATCACTTTTCTATGTTTATATTTCAGTTCCAACCCATAAACTACATCAATAGTCTAGTTTTTGTAGTACATGAGCTTTCTAAAGAACTCTTCTTTGTTGATGGCTCAGTAGTATTAGAAGGTCATCACTAACCTCTTTTGGCAGACCATTAACAGCTAGTGCTTGTGCCACTACTGAAGCAGTGCCAAAATTTGGATAACCAAATAGAGGGTGGTTAGGATGTATTGGTATGTCCTGCATCAGTCATTTATTATGATGTAATTGGGTGAGTAAGTTTTATTGTCTTCGGTTATGGTGTTAAAATCATTTAGTCAATGAAAAATGCATTACCAAGCTGGCTTTGGTTACATACAAATAAGTTAAGGTGCAATAGGATCCCAATAGACATTTGTATTATTAGAAGCATACATCCTTCTCCATTCGCCAAAATAAATAATGTGACAAACCTTTACCCTTCGCAGAGATGTGAACACAGAGTGATAAAGCTCATCTTGCTTTTGAGTAGTATATTATATATTCAATAGAATCTGATAGCTGTTACAGTCACTATAACAATAAAGTCTTACCGTGACTGGTTGCACGATGAAAATACAGCTGATAATTGAGAAAAACAAGGCATGGAGCCAGAGGAGGCACTTAGTTGCACCAAACCTGCATAATAGGAGGGATATGAAATAAATATATATGTATATATACTGAGAGATAGAGAAATACGCAATTATATACAGCAAAGGAGACAGTGTCCTAGAAGGTTAAATATGTTCTGCATTTAGTGACAAAAGTTAGAGGCCTGTGACCTGTGACCTGTTAAGAAAACCCCTTACCAACACATCCTGCACTTGGTCATAAGATAAATGAATAGGTTGCTGCCAACCAGCTGCAAACCAGCTTCAGTGCTTGCCACAATTGGGTGTTTTGCCTTCTTTTGGATCAACAGCAAGAAATAAACAGATATGGGAAAGGCTGAACTTGCTGGACGCATGTCTTTTTTCAGCCTACCTAACTATGTAACTATATATGCCGACTGTCTGCCGTAAGGATGGCAGTTGTGGAGGGGGCAGCTTGAGTGATGTTCTGGGACCGGTTTAGGGCAGCAAATATGTCCCTATACTTATCACTGTTGAAACTCTATGATATACAAATTATTATAATGTAGGTTTAAATTGTTTCCTTTTACATGTTCTTTACTAATTTTAGTAGATTTCTACTATTTACAAAACACCTAAAGTCATATGATATTTTCTTAGTAATTAATCTATGTATTCATATTAATAATGTGTCATTTTGTAAAGCTGCTTTTTGGCAGATCTCCTGAAGTCTGATGGTCTTTAAGGCCGGCAGCCACCAAATGATGTACTTGCAGCCACCAGTGGCTTCACAGAGCTTCACTCACATGTATCAAATGGGATTCTTTAGTGTATTGGACCAATTTTATTTTTCCTCTTATAGGGTATTTAATGCCCTGGGTTAACGTGTCTCAAGTAGCTCTTTTCTTGCATGCACTTGTTTGCTAAGACAGTAGTTAACCTTGTGATGGTCCTCCACAGTTCCACACTCAGGGAAGCTGTATATGCCATCCATTCGTGCCCTCTTTGAATGAAGTAAATAAGCCAGGATACACACATGTACGGAGGCTCTCTGGATTTGCTTTTGATGAAATGTATTTCTTTTTAGTTTGAGACACTAATTAAAGTCCTGTGTAATTGTTTTTATTACTGCTATCATTCCATGAAAGAACAATATTCTGTAAAATGCATACTAGATTAGTGATCAAGTTGGATATTATTTTGTAAAAATGTGTTGTATGCAGTTGTTGTGATTCTGATTTTTTTGCACATTTCTGCTGTACAGCATTTAACATATTAAAGAACAATACATAAAAAAGTTACCTGAAACTAAGGAGTACTGTTATCGCCACACAGATAATGCTTAACACCAAACAAAATAGCCAGGCCAGATAAACACACCACGAAGGCAGGACTTTGTATGCACTGAGAGAATGCCGGCACAAACTGTGACCTGAGAGAATAAAATATTTTGATTCACAGCAATAAGTCATATACTATACATACAAAAACCATCTGGATTTATATATTCATATGCAGATTGACATTTTGTCATTTTCATCTGAATTAAGTGACAAGTGTTGCCATAAACTGCCCACCATTGGTCAATAGCAAGTGATTGTATGTGTGTTTTTCAAGAGTTAGTTTAATTTATTACAAAGTTCCAATACATGGTTAATTAGCCTAATTTGTAGAGTAGTTAATCAGTAATGGTCAATAGCAAGTATGATTTAATATGAAGTGGTTGTATGTGTGGTACATCTTGTTTTTGGCTGATTTTCATTTTATTATCATTACAATCACAATGCATAAACAGAAGTCTGTTTTTTCTTCAATTTGAAAACTAAATTCTGTTGGAGAGTCTGTTTTGATACATTAACATTAGGACGGGAAGAAATGGGTTTGTGAGAAACAGCAAAATATAATAACAAAACATAACTGGCCACCAAATTGTAATTTGTAGGAATTAAATACCCATTATGGTTACTTTTATACTAACAGCAAACAAAAGGTGATATAATGCGCTTTAAAAAAATAAAATAAAAATGTACCCAATTATAATCTGTAGTGTGGTCTCATATATTCAACATATAAGGATATAAATGTAAAAAAGAAAAAAGTGTAATATGCAAGGAATAAAATAAAATGATTCATTATCAACACCTAAACATAGGTTTACAGCAAAAAAACTATGATTGGAAAAAAATGCATTTCTTGTTTTTATTTCCTTTTATTTGCCAACCTGCCCCCCTGATATGCATTATACCCCCTATATGGTACTCTGCCCCCCGATATCTCACTCTGTCCCCCCAGACTTACCAATGCATCCACAGACTTGTCCCCCGTGCTTCAGACTACCTGGTGTCTGGTGGGGCAGCTGGTGAACGTCTGTGCAATGCATGTAGACAACCTCTGCTGCTACCTGGCACTTCTGGCGGGGCTTCTATGACTGGAAGGTCATGTCACGTCAGCGCTACGTTATAGAAGTGATGCTCTGCACTGTTGCCCTTCAGCTGGAGCTAGGGAATCTTCTGGGTCGGTCTGCCATTGGGGAGGGAGGACAGGTTCCTCCACTCCCGGACTGGTGAGCTGTCGCTGGGGAGATGGGCGGCTGCATCCCCTCCCTGTGCTCCTGCTGGAAAGAGGGGCCGGCTGCAACATCTCCCGGTTGCTCCCACTACCATTGGGGAGGAAAGACAGGTTCCTCCGCTCCCAGACCTGTGAGCTGCCGCTGGGGAGATGGGCCGGCTGATGCATCTCCCTGGATCCCTGTATCCATTGCAGGTGTGGGGCAAAGGCCAGCGGCGCTCTGTCCTGTTGCCAGCACTTCAGCTGGGGCTAAGGGATCTGGACATAATGCCCAGCATTCCAAAGACCCAGGTGTTGAGACCGCAGTCTTATCCACCTCTCCTGGGTTAACATCCTCAGACAAAAAATCCAACTCTCTGAGATCCTGGATGTCCTCAATCCGCCACTTCACTGCACTGCCAAAGTCTGGATCCTTCTGGAGACTGTCCCATATTAATCCTGGACCGCTGGTCATAGCCCTCCGTGGGCTCTGTAGCCTCCAGCCACGAACACACCCATCATAACACCCTGTATCCGTCATCCCACATCATCTCTGTTTGGACCAGCCCATCTAACTCGGGCACCCGATCCTCCCTGGGCTGCTATTCCAGAAAAGGCATTCGTGTGTCCAGCTGGAACCAGTACATGTCCTCACTGGTTGGGAGGCACTTACCCTGGTAGTCCTGTTCCCATTGAAGAGCCTCCAACCAAAGATGCCAGCGGATACGATCCCTCCGTAGCAGCTCGTCCTCTGCCGATTCAGGTCCATCGGGTCGGGCCCATGCCTCCTGCATACACCATCCGAACTCCACCTCCAGAGCTGAGGAACATGGCATCGCTCCTTCTCTGCCCGGAGGATGATCAATCCCATTGGTGGTTTCGATGTCTCGCTTGGAAGGAAGCATCCCACCACTGCCACCAATGGGACAGGAACAACCCCAACTTCCTTCTCCCCATGGCCACCAGGAACACAAAACTTCAACCGTCAGGCAGGACTAGCATCGAGGACAGCAGGAAACGTAGCTCTTTGGGAACCTCAGCTGCACTATAGTAGACAGAAGCATAGCAATACAGTGCTTTACTGCCCTGACAAGGGCAGCACCGAGGCTTACCCCAATAACAAGACAGGACTCGTATTGAGGTAACTAACTTTATTCAGGCAGGGCCGGACTGGGACTGAAAAGCAGCCCTGGAATAATTTGGAGACCAGCCCCATATAGTTTATCTCACGGTCAAGCTCTTATACACACCCGAGTCACACTATGTGCCATTCTTTTTATCTCATTATTTGTATCAAAATGCCAGAAAGCAAAAGTGTTAAAAGGCCCTAATAAATTAAATACATTACACATAATGGGATCAAAACATTTGCTACTGCGAACATTTTTAGATGAAAGAGTTCCATTTTATTCAGTGGAACAAAACACTGATCACATTATTCTTCACGATATTCTGGTAAGAAACTTTTATTTCTTTATTAATTCATGTAGACTATTTTTTCCATATTTAATAAAAGCTATGATTGAGACATGTTTGGTTTTTATTTCCTTGTATTTGCCCATATGCCACTCTCCCTCCCTGATATGCCTCAACCCTCCTATATGCCCCTCTGCCCCGTGATATGCCTTTTAACCCCCTTTATGCCACTCTGCCTCCAGATATGTCTTTTGACCCCCTATATGTCACTCTGCATCCAGAAATGCCTTATACCCCTATATGCCACTCTGTCCCATGATATGCCTTCTAACCCCCTATATGGCAGAGTGGCATAACAGGCATATCATGGACAGTGGCATTATAGGGGGTATAAGGCATTTCTGAGGGCAGAGTGGCATAAAGGGGGTTAAAAGGGCATATCATGGGGCACTCTGCCTCCAGAAAAGCCTTATGCCCTCCTATATACCACTCTGCCTCCCCGATATGCTTTATACCCTCCTATATGCCACTCTGCCCCATGATGTGCCTTTTAATCCCCTATATGTCACTCTGCATCCCATATCATGGGACAGAGTGGCATATAGGGGGGTAAAAGGCATTTCTGGAGGCAGAGTGGCACATAGGGGGCACAGTTACATACACACACATGCTGATTTTTTTTGTTTTTAACAAATACAAAAAAATATTATACATTTTGTACAAAAAATACATTACTTTACTCACCTTCTACTTCTCTTGACTTCCGTCCTCTGGTAGCTGCACACTGTTCTCTATGCTGACAGGATGTCACTGACACGACATCCGGTGCTCCAGCAGTCTGAGTGTGAGGGGGCAGAGCTTCCACCCCTCACGCTGCTCCCATCACTATGCAGCAGTCAGACTGCTGGGAATGTAATCTTAAAGACCGATGCGTGCTGATGCCGCCGGCCGGCTCTGTTTTAACACTTTTTTTTATTTAATATGGTAAGCTGGATTGGCTTGCCATATAAAGTTTAAAAAAAAGTGTTAAAGCAGAGCCGGCCAGCGGCATCAGCACGCATCGGCCGTTAAGATTACATTCCCAGCAATCTGATGGCCGCATAGTGATGAGAGCTGCGTGAGGGGTGAAAGGTCCGTGTGAGGGGGCGGAGCTTTCACCCCTCACGCTGCTCCCATCACTTACATACACACACAAGCCGATTTTCTTTGTTTTTAACAAATACAAAAAAATATCATACAGTTTGTACAAGAAATACATTGGTTTACTGACCAACTTCTCTTGACTTCCGTCCTCTGGTAGCTGCACACTGTTCTCTATGCTGACAGGATGTCACTGACACGACATCCGGTGCTCCAGCAGTCTGAGTGGGAGGGGGCGGAGCTTTCACCCCTCACACTGCTCCCATCACTATGCGGCCAACAGATTGCTGGAAATGTAATCTAAACGGCCGATGCCGCCGGCCAGAGCTACTTTAACACTTTTTTAAATTTAATATGGTAAGCTGGATTGGCTTGCCATATAAAGTAAAAAAAAAAAAAAAAAGCAATAAAGCAGAGCCCGCCAGCGGCATCAGCAAGCCGGACCAGCTTGCCATATTAAATTAAAAAAAACAAGTATTATAGTAACGCCGGCCGGCTGCATCAGCACCCAGTGGCCGCTTAGATTAGATTTCGGGCAGCCTGGGGGGCTGCCCAGCCCGCCCCTGGCGCCGGGGGAGGCCTCCAATGCCGTTTGCAGCCGCGCAGCGGCTGTCTTCAGTGTTAGTCTGCCGGCCGCCCAGCCCACGGACCTGCCGGCCTACCGGGAAATTTCCCGGTATCCCGGTGGGCCAGTCCAGCCATGGCCACTCCGCCCTCCTAACATATGCCTTATACCCTCTGATATGCCATTTCGTCTTCCCCAGATATGCCACTGTGCCCCTTGATATGCCTTATACCCCCTGATATGCCACTCTGTCCTCCCCTGATATGCCACATTGCTTCCCAGACATATGCCTTATATACCCTATATGCCTTATAGTGCCAGATATGCCACACACCTCCACATATGCCACTCTGCTCTCCCCACATATGCCTTATACCCCCTGATATGCCTTATACCCTAGTATGGCTTATACCTCCAGATATCTCATAGATTCACAGACTCGTTCACAGCACACTGACACTATGCTTTTATAAATAAATACAGGATTAATCTTCACTGCCCCCAGGATTTAGATTCTCGTTCGTTTTCCCCCCTTTAACTCTAACTGCACCTTAAGTTATCTTTATGAATTAATTAAATTAGCCCTCAGTCCTCAGTATTAAATTAACCCTAAAGACCCATATAACACAACTGCCCCTAAATTAACCCTAAACACCCCATTAACCATAGCTGCCCCTAAATTAACCCTAACACCCCCACCTCCCCTAACTTTCAGCAGCTCAAATATTAATTTTATACTCAGAGTTAGCCATGTGGACGCTATAAGGAAATGGGCGGGGCCAATTGTCAGTGTGACTGCGGGGAGGGACTGTAAGTAGTAACTGCTGTTGTGAGTCACACTGAATGAAGGCGTATTTATATACAGACCAGAGGCAATACCATCGGAGTCAGAATCATGATTCATCTAATGAATCAGAGGCTTCAGCAAATCTGGTCTCGCCCAGAGATTTCGACTCACGCTTCGTCCATGAGTATTTGGTGGATGAGCCCCACCTAGCCGATCCCCAGCAGACCTTGGGAGCAGTCACCCAAATCCTATCCCTAGCAGACAGAGCATTTCTCCAGGAGACACCCCTTGATCCCAAGTCTATCCGATATTGGGCACATCGTGTGGTATGCCTGTTGGGAAATGCGAATGTTTCAATCGCTACTGAACGCCGCAAAGCGGCTTTAATCCACATGGATCCCAGGTTGGTGGAATTGGGCCCTAAAGACCTAGGTGTGGCCGCTTACTGTTTGGAGACACTTTTGTCAAGGAATTAAACCGCCACGTATCCTTGATGACATCCTAGAATAAGACCAAACTGTCAAGGAGGAAGGTCTTTCAGACTGGCCCTCATTTTTCTGGGAGAACCAGACTTCCTACAGAACTCCGTTCCAACAGAGGGCCTTCAACCCACGCGGAGGCAGTAGAGGCGCTTCTGGATTTCCCAGGGGACGAATGCTTCTTGTCCTTCTTTCCCTCCTCGGGTTGTGGGCCATATATCTGGGTGTGGATTTTGTCGGACCCTTGGATCCTCCAAACGGTACAGGTTTTCCAGATAGATTTCATCTCTTCCCCCTTTCAAGGTCGCTGACCGCCCACATCTCGGAGGGCATTACCGATCAGGCCTTCGTAGAAGCAGAACTCCGCGCCTTACGCGACAAGGGGCTATCCAGCAGGCAAAAGGATCAATCGGTTTCTCAGCTCCATTTTCCTAGTACGCAAACGCACTGGGGATTTCTGCCCGGTGTTGTTTACTACCACTTCAAAATAGAAGGGATCCGTCTCTTCTGAGACCTTATGTCGGAAGGCGATTGGTTTACACGGTTAGACCTCCCGGACCGTTTCTCTCCGTCCCGATTCACCCAGATTCCGGGCGATTTCTTCAATTTCGCTGGGGCAGGTATGGCAGTTCAAGGCCCTTCCTTTCGGCCTAAGTTCAGCCCCTTGGTGCTTTACAAAGCTCCTGAAGCAGGTCATGGCTCTCTTCAGGTCCAGGGGTATCAGGTGTATAGTCTATCTAGACGACATTCTTCTCCAGCTGCCAGGAGACCCTGCTCGCCCAGACCTATTTCGTGGTGCGGACCCTTCACTACTCTGGTTTCTAGTCAATTCTCTCAAATCCGACCTAGTCCCAAGCCGCTTTCGCTTCTCAGTCTTATTAGACAACGTGTCGGCGGTTCGGCTTATTAGACAACGTGCCCGCATAGGGGGTTCTCGGTCCAAAAACCTCACAGAGGTCACATAGGACATCTTCGACTTTTGCCTTGCACGCAACATACTCTGCAGGCAGAATTTCCTCCCGGGCGCCGAGAATCTCTTGGCGAACAGGTTCTCCAGACACTGGCGGGATGTGAGCGACTCTAGACTGCTCAGTCGGGTCTTCAGGGACCTCCATCGCCTGAGAGGTCCCTTGCACCTGGACCTATTTGCATCCAGGACGAATCGCCAGACGGCAGATTTCTACAGTTGACTACCAGACCCGGGGGCTCTGGCGCCTTCATGCAGGTGTGGCCGACATCGGGTGCCTATGCTTTTCCCCCTTTTCTGTACTATCTCCTGACGGGCCCGGAGGTCCAGGTTCATCTGCTCATCCTGAAAGGACATCTCCTCCTGGTGGCATGGACGATTTCGGGGACCCTGAATGTTCTCGGGCCTATTGGAGGCAGCTCAGTCCTTGCTCTGCAAATCTTGGGCTCCAGGTACCAGTATGCCATACCGGACAGCTTGGCGAGGCTGGGCTACTTGGCGTGTGGGACGGCAAATGGTTCCCCATTCGGCCCCTCTAGACTGTTCTTAGTTTCTTGGCGGATTTATTTTCCTCGGGCTAGTCCTACCGGGCGGTTAATGCTTTCCGGTCAGACATTTCGTGTTGTCACATCGGTTTCTCGGGCGAGCCTGTGGGTGGGGCTCCCTTAGTCTGCCGCCTTTTTGTTTATCCCGTCCTCTGGTGCCACGCTACAGTTCTCTGTGGGATGTAGCTGTCGTGTTGTATTTCCTTCGGGTATGGCCAGACAACGGTTCGCTCTCCTCCGACAGTTGTCGGCGAACCTTACTCTTCTCTTGTGTCTCTTATCTTTTCGTAGGGTTTCGGATGTTAGAGCTTTGGATGCTCATGCTGTCTCTATTCTCCCCTGAGTGTCTTTTCTTTCTGATCCACATGCGGACCAAGACTTTGTCCTCGTCTGTATCCTAGCTGTTTTTTCAAGACAACCCAAAAATTTGTGTTGCCGGGTGTGTCAGGACTTATCTGTCACGCACGATGTCGATGCACGTCCGGTCTTGACATCTCAACTCCTCATCTCCTATGTGAAAACCTTTCAAGGCTGTTTCTTCTCCTACAAGAGCATCGGTGCTCTTTCGGTCAGCGGGGCTGCGGCCTCCTGTGCCCTTCGGGCTGGTGGAGCTTTAGTGGATATTCTGCGAGCGGCGGATTGGTCCCGTGCCTCCACCTTTCGGGCATTTTATTTCTGCCCGGTTTCTTCGTGGGGCAATGACGTTGGTTTCAGGCGTTAAAAATGCAAAATAGGAAGCCTCCTGTCTTGCCTTAAAATTTTAAATTATTCTAGCCTTGGTGCCCGAATAATTCTAATTTTAATAAAGACAGGAGGCGAGTATTTTCCCTCCCTGCCCTCCCGATGGTTAGGTGTACACTCTGGGTAAGTAGGTAGTAGTAGAGTAGTAGTAGACTGTGTCAGTGACGCTCGTTTTACTGTGATTTACCATGTTCGTGAGGAATTTGGTTCTGTCATGTCTCTCTCTCTCTGTTTCAGCTTGATACCATCTCCGTGTCATAGCGGTTCTGTTTCCCAGTTGGAGTGCTTGACGCCTTGCTCTTGACTCTGGTTCCTGTTCGAGCTCCTGTTCTGAGTGTTGGGTTCGGTTTTACGTTGCTAGATGGTTTGCTGCGTTCTTCAGTTCCGGTTCACAGCGGACGAAAGAGGAAGATAGGTGGTATATAGACCCCTTAACTGTGTACTGTTTCTATTGGTTGTTTTCACTTGTGTTATTAACTCTTTCTTTGCTGCTGTTGGTGAGATTAAATGAAGATATGCAAAGTACTCGCCTCCTGTCTTTATTAAAATTATAATTATTCGGGCACCAAGGCTAGAAGAATTTCAAATTTTACTGTGGAAATTTAAAGATATAGCGCTCCAAATATCAGCCCGGTAGATAGCAAATTTGATTTTTCAACATTCTACATGGTCTTAAAAAAAAATCCCCCATTGGACCAATACAGTAACAATGCACATATCACACACACCCCTCTATTATATATGAGAATATGGTGCATTCTTACGGTGGAGATTTAAAGATATAGCGGCCCAAATATCAGCCCTTTAGTTCACAACTGGCATTTTTCAACATTTAAACATGTTAAAAAAATGATTTCCAATTGGACCAATACAGTTAAACTTTATATTTCTCTCACACACACCCCTCTAATATTTCTGAGAATATGGTGCATTTTTACTGTGGAAATTTAAGGATATAGTGCCCTAAATATCAGCCCAGTAGTTAGCAACTGGCATTTTTCAACATTCTACATGGGGTTAAAAAAATTCCCCCATTGGACCAATACAGTTACACTGCACATACCTCACACACACCCTCTATTATTTGTGAGAATATGGTGCATTGTTACGGTGGAAATTTAAAGATATAGTGCCCCAAATATCAGACCAGTACTTGGTAAATTTCATTTTTCAACAATCTACTTGTGATTAAAAAAAATTACCCATTGGACCAATACAGTTACACTGCAAATATCTCACACACGCACCCCTCTATTATATCTTAAAATATGGTTTCTTTTTACTGTGGAAATTTAATGATATAGTGCCCCAAATATCAGCCTAGTAGAGAGCAAATTTGCTTTTTCAATATTCTACATGGGGTTAAAAAAATGCCCCCATTGGACCAATACAGTTACACTGCACATATCTCATACACACCCCCCTCTATTATTTCTGAGAATATGGTGCATTGTTACTGTGGAAATGTAAAGATATAGCACCTCAAATATCAGCCCAGTACTTGGTAAATGTCATTTTTCAACATTCTACTTGTGTTTTAAAAAATTCCCCATTATACCAATACAGTTACACTGCAAATATCTCACGCACCCCTCTATTATATCTTACAATATGGTGTCACAAATCCCCTCCTATTATTTCTGAGAATATGGATCTCCCCGGGTAGTCCCCCCATATTTAGAATTTTAACAAAAAAACATTCAATTTGTTAGATCTTTGTTAGATCAACTGTTTTTTTCAAGCTACTCTAAAATATGCAATACTAACAATCTTTTTCAGGGGGGGCAAATCGGTAGCCAGCCACCCCTAACCAAAAATTTCAGTTGAATTTATAAATTTTTCCCCTTGCTCTAGGTTGAGCCGTTTGTTCCCCGGAATAAGCCCCCTTCCTGGGGGATACCCATGTACCTTTAGCCGGATGGCTTGTGCCGCATCGCAGAGAGCTTCCCTTACCTTGGCCATGCGGTGGCGGTGTTCGCGGCTGTGGCTCCGTGGTTCGCGGTGGTGTTCGCGGCTCCGTCGTTCGTGACGGTGTTCGCTCTCGGTGGCTCCGTCGTGGGCAGCAATGTGTGTGCTCCCGGTGGCTCCGTCGTGGGCAGCAGTGTGCGCTCCCGGCGGCTCCGTCGTGGACGTCAGTGTGCGCTCCCGGCGGCTCCGTCATGGGCGGCAGTGTTCGCAGCTCGGTGTTCAGTGGAGACGTCGGTGTAGACGTCGGTGTAGACGTCGGTCCCCTCCTGTCCACGGAGGCTGTTGCGGTGTCCTGGCATCGCCCATAATGGCATCTGCCAACTTCTGGTTCGGCCTTTCTCACTTCCTGTAGTGCGTTCCCAGCCTCGTTTTCACCCGAATTTTTAATTTTAGAGCCAACCCTCCGCTTGATTCATGGAAGAAGGGTTGATATCCAGCCTCACACACGCAACAACGCGATTACATACCCGGAAGTCTTTACAAATATAAACAGACCACACATGGAACACTACATTATTTCTGCGACCTGAGTGACTTTTTTTCTGAGGAAGCCGACGTACCATCGGCGAAACGTGTTGAAAGAGACAGCAGAAGTAGACAACTATACCGGAATAGAGGCTGATCTTGACCTTGATACCTGTATGCACTCTATTAGTTTAGTAGTGCCTTGTCTAATTGTGAGTGCATTCTTTGCCTTAACTGAATGATTTGTTATCACGGACATACTGCACTATTGCCGGTTCATTTATATATTTTAGTGATTTTAGAAGATATTTAAGGACCTTTTCTACTGACACCTTTGATGAGCCTGATCTATTCAGCCCGTTTGTGAGTTGATAAGCTACCACACTAATATACCAATTGTGTGTACATATTACACTATTGTTTTTTATTTTTCTTTTCCCCATATGTTTACGCATGCCATGATCTATCATCTATTTGTTTAAACACTTGAAGGAAGAGTGTTGTTGGCTGCTGCTTTTCATTTGGGGAGTATCATTGTCATTTTTATTATCGATTTCACGTAGAATTCCAGTTTTTATATATATCTAGAGGTAGAGGAAGGTTCCACAGAGGAAGGAAAGATCCAGGAGGAGAGTTCATTTTTGTTCCCGGTGGAAGAGTTTGAGACTGTGATTTCCGCTGTGAGGTCAGCTATGCATTTGGAGGAGACCTCCACCCAGAAGAGTGACCCTTTCTTTGGTGCCAGCTTCTCCAAGCAGTCTGCCTCGTTTCCTGTTCATCCTGCGCTATCTGACATTATCAAGCAGGAATGGCACCACCCAGAAAGGAGTGTTAACTTGTCCAGACGGGTTAAACGCATGTTTCCCTTTGATGAGGACTCAGTTTTGTGCTACCCCTCTGGTAGACACTGCTGTTATGAGGGTCTACTTTGCCGCTTGAGGATGGCTCTCATTTCTCTGAAATGATGGAAAAGAAAGCGAAGCTGCAGTTAAGAAATAATTTGAATAACCAGAATGAGGGAACCCAGGTGCTTAACAGTGCCAGGAAGGGCCAGCTCCCCAGTAAATCCAGAAGGTAAATAAAGGCTCCAGGCACTCAAGAGTTCCAGCGTCTGGCAGATTTATTGAGACAAAAAAAACAACATTTCGACCTCACAATGAGGTCTTTTTGAGAGCTCTGCTGCTGTCCTTAAACCAGAAATTTCTTCTGCCTCAGTTTCCAGACCATTCAAGATTTGGCTCTCCCAGATTGAAGAGGATATTGCTGCCAAGACTTCGAGGGAGACTATCCTCAAGAATGTTGCTGCCGTGAGACTGGCCGTGGATTTTCTCTGTGATGCCTCCATTGAAAACATCAGAATGATGAGCTTTCAGTTGCAGCTTAGAGTTGCTTTCAGTCGCAGCCAGAAGGGCCTTGTGGCTTAAGGCCTGGGCGGTGGATAATGCCTCTAAAAACAGGCTTCTTAATATCCCTTTTAAGGGTAACTCTATTCGGGGAAAAGCTGGAGTCCCTTTTGGAGAAGACCACAGGGGACAAGCATTGGATGCCTCAGCGAAAACCACTTTCGAAAAGACGGAAGTCCTTTCGGCCATTCTTCCTGGGCCAATCTAGAGGCCATAGCTCTAGATTCAACCCCTTGTCTAGAGAACAGACCTTTCGAGGCAGATTCCCTCGAGGAAGGGGGAGATTTGAAAGACACGCCTTTCCCAAAGAGTTTCAAGACCCCAAGAGGTCTGCTCAGATTTTTCAGGGACAGTTGGTTCTCGCTCACCCGAGACCCCTGGGTGAGAGCTATTGTATCGCAAGGCTATCAGCTTCAATTTCAGACCAGACCTTCAGACCGTTTTTTGATCTCCCACCTTTCTCCAGAACGGGAAAGGCGGTCTGTCCTGTTATCTACCATTCAGCAGTTAACAGACCTCAGAGTCCTGTTTCCAACTAACGATTATATGATATGCCACACTGCCTCCCACAAATGCCACACTGCCTCCCAGATACACCACTCTGCCCTCCCTACATATGCCTTATATACCCTATATGCCTTATACCCCATGATATACCACTGTGCCCCATGATATGCCTTATAGCCCCCGATAGGTCACTCCGTCCTACCCAGATATGCCTTATACCCCCAGATAGTGCCCTCATAGACTTGTTCACATCACCCTGACAATACTTTTATAAATTAATACAGGATTAATCTTCACTGCCCCCAGGATTTAGATTCCCCTTAGTTTGCCCCTATTACCTCTAACTGCACCTTAAGTTAACTTTATTAAATTAATTAAATTCACCCTCAGCCATCCGCATTAAATTAACCCTAAAGACCTCATCAACCATAACTGCCCCAACTTAACCCTAACGACCCCATTAACCATAACTGCTCCTAAATTAACCCTAACCACCCCATCAACCATAGCTGCCCCTAAGTTAACCCTGAAGACCCCATTAACCATGACTGCCCCTAGAGCCATGTGGACACTATAGAAAATGGGCAGGGCCAATTGGGAGTGTGACTTCAGGGAGGGACTGGGAGAAAGAAGGGGCGGGGCCAATCGGGAGTATGACTGCAGGGAGGGACTGTAAGTAGTAACTGGTGTGAGTCTCACTTAATGAAACGGATTATAAAACGAGGGGTATTGTTCAGGGCATTTGCTCTGAAAAAAACCCACATTTTATAATCAATAAAAATCGATTCAACTAATCGATAATAAAAAATTTTTGGCAACGATTTTCATCAACAATTATTATCGATTTTATTGATTAGTTGTTGCAGCCCTACCCAAGTGTCATAATTTATTTACTTATGTTCTTTCTTATGTCTGTGTTGCATGTTTGTTCTCTTATTTGCATGCTATGGGTTATAAAGGTTGATGGGTTTTTTTTTTTACTAAGATTATATCAGCAATATAACTTTAGCGCTAAATAGTAGGAACAATTATTGCGAGATTATGAGATAAATTATCCATCTTAGACTGAATGTGAAGCCCACCATATTCCGTTGTACCACGCTTTTTAGCAATGTTTTATTAACTTGCAATCTGGGTATATCAACTTGCTACTAAATATAGGCCACATATAAATATATAAAGGGAAGCCCATTTGGGCTTTTAAAATCCAAAAAAGGAAAACATATACCTGATGAATATTCTGAACAGATGTCCTTCAGGACAGACCTGTACTCAGCAGAACTGGTAAAGTCATGTACATTTGGACTTTGACTACAGGATGAGGGTGTTCCGTTTATAGTCCTGTTATTTCTGGAATCAGTCTCTGGTTTAAAAATATTCCTCTGTGTAAAAAAAAGAGAAAGCGATAGTAAGGCATATGACAATTTAGTTTTAATACTGGACATGGAGTAAAATGTTCTTATTAAACCTTATTAAACCTGTCAAAATAGGTTTTATAAGGAGGCTTAAAATTACAGGCAAGGTATGTAGACATTCAAGATCTTGGCAGTAGATCTGATTGTTGGTAATGATCCATAAAGTCACACATTGTTATTAATAACAAAAATAATGGCAGATGAAGGTATTGTCCCTAAAGTTTTTTATGTTACCTATACCACCCACTATACTTGGGATTAATTCATGGCTGGGAAATTTGTGTAGGAAGGAGAGAGGTTTTAAAGAACTTGCAGGCTTTGCTATGAACTCTATATATGAATGGATGCACCTGATTGATGAGAGGGCTGTTGTACTGGGGAAGAAGATGGTCAGAGGGTTGGATGGTTTCATACTAAGAGGTGTGTAACGTTTCACCCTTCGCTGTCTGGAATTGTTTGAACTCTGTGCTGCTCATTTTCATTTGCCAACCACTAGTGGCCGCCCTTGTCACTCTGCAGCACTCAGACCTGATTGACAAGTCCAACAGCACTCAGACTTGATTGCCATGTCCAGGTGCACCTTATTTCACAGACTTTATAAACCTGAACAGCCCTTCAGTCTGGGCCTTGACATTAATGTTTCTGGACTACCTGTTTTCAGCCTGTACCTGATTTGTTCCCGAGTTGCGGCCAGCACCCCACAAGCAGACTCCCAAGCTGAGTACCCTGTAAGTGGGCAATCTGCCGTGTGCCCTGCAAGTTGGCAACCTATCGTATGCGCCCTATCCAGAGGGCTACCTGATCTGTTCCTGAGTTGTGGCCAGCCCCCACAAGTGGACTCCCAAGCCGAGTGCCCAGCAAGCGGACTCCCAAGCCGAGTGCCCTGCAAGCGGGCTCCCAAGCCGAGTGCCCAGCAAGCGGACTCCCAAGCCGAGTGCCCAGCAAGCGGACTCCCAAGCAGAGTGCCCAGCAAGCGGACTCCCAAGCCGAGTGCCCAGCAGCGGACTCCCCAAGCCGAGTGCCCAGCCACCGGACCTCCCAGCGCGAAGTGCCCAGCCACCGGACTCCCAACGAGTGCCCAGCCACCGACTCCCAAGCCGGGTGCCCGGCAGCGGACTCCCAAGCCGATGCCCTGGCAAGCCGGCTCCCAAGCCGAGTGCCCTGCAAGCGGACTCCCAAGCCGAGTGCCCTGCAAGCGGACTCCCAAGCCCCATCCAGAGGGCTTCTAGCCGTGTGCGCCCCACCCAGAGGGCTTCTAGCCGTGTGCGCCCCACCCAGAGGGCTTCCTGCTGTGTGCGCCCCACCCAGAGGGCTTCCTGCCTTGTGCGCCCCACCCAGAGGGCTTCCTGCTGTGTGCGCCCCATCCAGAGGGCTTCCTGCCGTGTGCGCCCCATCCAGAGGGCTACTATCCGTGTGCCCCACCTGCGGGCTTCTAACCAAGAGACTAACCATCTGTATATGTTTATACTCTCTTTGGCAATACAATTCGTATTATCATAATCAGTCTGTTGTTCGTTTCTTTCTGCCCACCTGTAGTATCCCCTGCACCTGGGCTCCTTCCCTACCTGTACACCTGGTCCGTGACAGAGGTGTTGGGAGTGCAGATGGAATTAAATGAGTAGCTATTGTAAATGTAAGGCATAGCTTTGGGAAATGCAGAGGGAGTGGTGGGATCAACACAGGTAAGGATATGGATATAATAAAACCAAAGGATGGTAGTTGCATCACATATCTACTAGTAAATGCAAGGAGCTTAAATTTTCAGTGGCATCCCTGAATGGTTTAAGGACTGCCACTAGCTGGGCGATGACTGTCCAATCTTTCCCTATTCAATGGAGATGTAATCCCAATATTATGCTCTGAGGCAAGATTATGGATTGCCCTCTGCTGCTCCAAAATCCTCTCCAGCATCTCTAAAGTGGAGTTCCACCGCATACTGACATCCTGTCATAGGCACTGTACGGGAAGACCTGCCCTCACTTGCTCTTCCCTCAAAAGTTGGCTAGCCTTAACACTATGGTGAAAGTGCCCAGCGATCCTTCTACAGCAGGACAGAACTACTGCTGCTACATGAGTTCCTTCTGACATTGCTGCCTTCACTTTTTTGATCCACTAGGGGGCGCTTGTATATTTAGTAGGTTTTTCCAGTTTGAAATAAAAAACAGAAAAAAGTTTATGATAGTGGTATGTCAAATGGACTTTTAGCATAAAAAATGGTGTATATGCACTCACATTTTGAATAAGAAGATCAAGCCTTGTGTATAAACCCTCCACGATCCACGTGTGGAGTATATGTAGAGAAAAACAAAGAAATAAAAAACACATTGGTGTGGTATCTTAACAGAGTTCTGGCACGCCAGAACAGGTGTACACGTGTATGGGATATACCTATATCACGTTCAAATAAAACTAATTAAAAAATAAAATTAATTAAAAAATACCGAAAATAAAAATAAAAGATAAAGTCCAATTGGGTATAGGGACGGGAGCTCAATCCGTCCTTCTATCTCAACGTGTTTCGCCTGTGTAGTGGCTTCCTCAGGAGTATCTTGTATGTTGTCTCGTTGGTCTTTTAATTCGTGTGGGTAGCGCCATCTTTGGTGTCTGACGTCCGTCCGTCTGACGTCAGTGCGTTTTTCGCCTCCCAGCGTCTGTTCGTCATCCGTTCGTGTAGTTCCTCTGCCTGATGCCGCCCTCTCCGTTCGTTCTTCTCGTGTTCCAGGGTAAGTATTCGATACGGGAAACGAGGAGACAAGAATTATTGTTCATCATAATGATCAAGTCATCCGAAAGTTTCTGTAACGGCTTCACCAAGAGAGCTGTAGTAACTCCCAGAGATCACCCACATGTATCCTCCTGTTGTCCCCGGAATCACTTCCAGCACCAGTCAGCATGCGCACCTTGGAACCCTGCTATGTGTACCCAATAAGTAGACACAACTACCTTGAACTGAGTACAGCAGGAATGAACAGTTTATTGTAGTAAAACATAGACTGATATAGCCACAGAACTTCATTAACATAAATTAACAGATACATGCATACAACCCAACCTTTAATCCCCAATCAGCAATCCTATTGATGGGATTAATTAAACAATGGAGTTCCTGCCTGTTTGGCAGCCAGGCTGGAGCCATCTCCGACTACCTTGGGGCCTTGTATGACAGGTCATTCTGTCACATATCTCCCCTTTTAAAAATAAGACTGAACTGGGGCCAGACCCAAACCGGGTCTGCATCCAGTTCAGTCCGACAGCACAGCTCCGTCGCTCCTGGAGTTGTGGATGCAGGGGGCTGGCAAAAGGCAGGGAGACAGGGTCCATAATCTGCGGGTAGCAGGCTTGCTTTCAGTCCTCTCCAGGGGCCCCAGTGATGGACAGTTCCGTCACACACTCCATCACATATCTCCTTTTTCTGGGGGAGACTGACGTCTGATAAGACCCCACCCTGTTTGACTCTGAAGTCAGTCTGTATGTCTGGACCATCACTGCCAGCCACAAATTGGTACTCCTCAAAACAATTTAACAAAAGAGCAGTACTCACCCGCCTGCCCTCTGCCTCTCCCGAAAAATATAACTGCCGCTGGAGAGAATTGCCAACTGCACCTTCTCTCTGGAGTCTTCTCAGCCGCTGGGGAGATGACAGGGTGGCGGGGGCCCCTTCAATCAAGGGTTGGGGATCCGAGCCAGCTGCCCAGCAATTCTGGGGACCACAGGTGGCAACCACAGTCTCATCCACCTGTATGGGATACATGTCCCCCAGTGCTGGTTTCGTACCATCCTTTAGTGGAGGGACGTCTGATGAGGGAGGGCAGAGGCCAGCTGCACTCTGACCTGGCGAAATCTCTTTTATAGGGTTTGCGGGCACCTCCAGTGCTGGTAGAGAGGGGCCGTCCTGCCTCTCTCCTGTTGCCAGTATTTCGGCTGGGTTGGTCTGAGCGAGCACTGCGGGAGCGTCATGGTCAGACTTAGGAACAAGGGGGAGGGGTGGGCAGAGAACAGCAGCACTCTGCCCTGTTGCCAGCGCTTCTGCTGGGGAGCGGGGATCTTGGCCAACTGCCAAACATTCCGGGGACCCAGGTGTGGAAACCGCAGCCCCATCAACTACCACAGTCTCTGGGGCTGCCTGACTGGACCTTACAAGGTTGCTGTGGTCAGGCTCGGGAAACAGGGAAAGGAGCAGGCAGATGCCAGCGGCACTCTGCCCCGATGGCAGCTCTTCTGCTGGGTGGGTGCTTGTGGAGACCGCAGTGCCAGCTACTACACCCACAAAACCTTCTTCCTTTTGCTGGGAAGGGAAGCCAATTGCAAGCCCTCCCGGACCAACATCCTCAGATGTAAAATCAATTAAATCCACAGTCTCTGGATCTGGTTGTGGTGTACAATCACATAGTTCCGCTATCGGATCTGGGTTAGCTGTCCAGTAACCCTGTGAATCAGTCCCATCCACCCCTTCTGGGTCAACATCCTCAGGTGACCACGCAGTAAAATCAATGAAATCCATGGTCACTGGGGCATACTGTTGCACATGGTCAAATAACTCTTGATATGCCTGTTCCAGTTCCCATTCTTGTGTGACCAAATAATCCAGGTCAGCCCACAGCTTAGGCACGTATGGGATATCCTCCTCCCTTCGCTCCTGGATGTCTTCCTCCCGACACTCCGATGCACTACCGAAGTCGGGATCCTTTTCTATAATTTCCAATAATAATCCCGGGCCGCCGAAGCCATAGCCCTCTGTGGGACCTTTATCCTCCAGCCCCAGGCACATCTGTGCTGCGTACCACCGCAGAGCCCGATATCCATCGTCCAACCTCAGCTCTGTCTGGACCAGCACCTCCAGCTCAGCCACCCATTCCTCTTTGGGCTGCTTCCCCAAGAACGGCATCCGCAACTTCCGCTGGAGCCAAAACCTTTCCTCATAGGTTAGGAGGCTTTTCCCCTTGTACTTAATTTCCAAGTGGAGAACATCCCTCCAGAGCTTCAGGCGTTTACAATTCCTCTTGATCAGCTCTGCGTAGCTGACTTCCATTCTCTTTCCTGGAGATAGATCCCGTTGCAAAGGACGTGTCCCTTAGACTAGGAGGCAATCCCGCCGCTTGCCACCAATGTAACGGGTTCACCAAGAGAGCTGTAGTAACTCCCAGAGATCACCCACATGTATCCTCCTGTTGTCCCCGGAATCACTTCCAGCACCAGCCAGCATGCGCACCTTGGAACCCTGCTATGTGTACCCAATAAGTAGACACAACTACCTTGAACTGAGTACAGCAGGAATGAACAGTTTATTGTAGTAAAACATAGACTGATATAGCCACAGAACTTCATTAACATAAATTAACAGATACATGCATACAACCCAACCTTTAATCCCCAATCAGCAATCCTATTGATGGGATTAATTAAACAATGGAGTTCCTGCCTGTTTGGCAGCCAGGCTGGAGCCATCTCCGACTACCTTGGGGCCTTGTATGACAGGTCATTCTGTCACAGTTTCCTTTTTCTATTTTTAGGTACATTTCTCCTCCAGAAAATAGGTGTCGCATTGGGAGAAAAAATGTTATGGGAAACTCAGAACACGGACATTCCGAGGGGCTCAGCATATGGACATTTATTCCATGGATGGAACGGGGAGTGAACCCGGGGGATTTACAAAAGAAAAACGGTCACTGATGTATATTGCACAACATAAATAAAATCAAAATAAACACATCACATAAATATTGGGAGTATTAAAAAATCTTTATGTGTGTTATTGTGTGTGCTTATAATTGTTATTTTCATTTAACTGTCCAATTTATATGTACAAATATGGACAAATCAAAATCAGAAAAATAAGTAAAAATAATACTGAGAATGGTCATGATAAATAAAATAAAAAAAATAAAAATAAGAAGAATAAAAATAAAAAATGGGATAAAGACATTGAAAAAATTCCAAAAAACTTATATGTGTATTATTTTAGTGTGTGTATTTATTGTGTGTGTGTGTTTAATTAGATGCAAAAATGGTCCAAATGTGTGTGTATTAAAAGTATAGTGTAATGTTAAAAATATTAATAGTAGATAATTGATTTCGTTGGTTCATATGTGTGCTAGAATATCCAGCTCCATATTCAGGCCACCTTTTTTAAAAGTTCTCAGTTTAAAAATCCACTCAGTTTCTCGTCTTGATAGATTTTCTATTGTGTTGCCCCCTCTCCAATTGGGGGGGACCCAATCATTTATACCAATGATTTTTAAATTTTCTACTGTGAATTTTGGGCATGAGTTACAGTGTCTTGGGACGCTGTGTTTCATATTGTTATTTCTTATATTTCCTATATGTTCTAGGATCCTCTCCTTCAGTGGTCTTGATGTCCTGCCCACATATTGGATCCCACACCCACACTCTAGTAGATATATTACATTTTTGGATGTGCAGTTAATAAAATGTTTAATTGTGTACGTCTGACCTGTAATAAATCCTATAAATTGATCTATTTTCCTTGGTAGAAAGGTGCACATTTTACAGTGGCCACACTTGTGAAAGCCTTTGGGTTTTTCACCTAAAAAGGAATGTAGGTTCTTCTTGGTATCTTTTTTTGGTAAGGTGCTTGAGGCTAGTAGAGTTTTGAGTGATCCCGTTTTTTTAAAAATAATCTGTGGTTTTTCTGGTATTATGTTTCCTAAAACCTCATCACTTTTTAATATGTGCCAATGTTTCTCCAATATTTTCTTAATTTTGTGTGCTTGGGTATTATACTGAGTGAAAAAAGAAAAACTAAAATCCTTGGGTGTTTTTGTATCCGTTTCCTTCCCTGTTAGTAACTGAAGTCTATTCACTTGTTGCAGGCTGCTTTCTAACCTCGCAATAGGGTACTTTTTTTCAATGAATTTTTGCTTCATTTCTTCTGCTTTTTCTTCAAAGTCTTCATTTTTAGAACAGCCCCTGGAAAAGGAGAAAATTTCTAAGGGAACAAGAGGGCAGAGGGGTAGAGGAAGAAAGACAGGGTACACACAGGAATTAATACCAGAAGAAGAAGGAATCATCAATATTTCATCAGCCACTTTGGAACAGAACGAAATTAGTCTACTAAGAAAGGGCCTTAAATTTGCCCCGGCCAAAGGTCCCAATCAGTTTGAGTTATTCTTAGATACTCAAAAATATTTAAGAAAATTGACAATAAAAAGATTTTTCAATAAAACAGATGGAAGAAATACCAATAGCAATATCACTACCACAACACTAGACAATCCAAACACGATAGAGGAACTAAAACCTAAATCCAAATTCTACCCTTACAACGAAAAAAGCGAACACATAGGGGTTTTTACTGATTTAATACTTAAGGATATGGAGAAACTAGGAAACAAAACTAAAACACACAATTTAAATAAAAGTGAACAACAAGCCCTACGCTCTCTAAAAGAAAAACACAGCATAGTTATAAAACAAGCAGATAAAGGGGGGCCACAGTAATAATTGACCGTACATACTACATATCAGAAGCGAACAGGATTTTAGGGGATACAACTACATACAAGAAATTAAGTAAGGACCCCACCAAAGACTTCAGCACAGTATTGTACAAGATATTAGACAGAGGCCTAGAACAAGGAGTCCTGAATAAAAAAGAACACAACTATTTAAAAAAAGAACACCCAAGACTACCTGTTTTCTATTTCCTCCCTAAAATACACAAAAATTTAGAAAAACCACCGGGTAGACCCATTATTAGTGGGATTGACTCCCTTACATGTAATACGTCGGAGTATTTTTTTTCTACAGAAATATGTTATCCAAATTCCAGCATACCTAAAGGACACAACTCACCTTTTAAAGACCCTAGAAGAAATAGAATGGTCTCCAGGATGGTTATGGGCAACGATGGACGTTTCCTCCTTATACACAATTATCAATCATGAACAAGGGATTGAAGCAATAGATTTAACCTTATCTAGGGATGTAAATATGAAATTAACACAAAAATGCTTTATCCTGGAATGTATTAGTTTTATCTTAAAATATAATTACTTCTGGCTCGAGAAAGAATACTTCCTCCAACTTTGTGGAACAGCAATGGGCACCAGGTTCGCACCTAGCTACGCTAACTTGTTCGTAGCCGAATGGGAACATAACTCAATATGGAATAACAACCCATACAGTGCGGACCTGGTGCTCTGGAAAAGATATATCGACGATATACTAATTATTTGGAAAGGGACAGAAGACGAACTAAAAGCATTCATACAATATACTAACAATAATGACTTCAATTTAAAATTTACGTCTAACATCCAGAAAGAAAAAATCGAATTCTTAGATGTGGAATTATTTTCAGAAGGAAACAACATATGCTCAAGAAACTATACGAAACCAACAGATAAAAATGGATATATCCATTACACGAGTTGCCACCATCCCAGATGGCTCAACAACATACCGAAGGGCCAGCTGATGAGAATCAGAAGGAACTGTTCTAAAAATGAAGACTTTGAAGAAAAAGCAGAAGAAATGAAGCAAAAATTCATTGAAAAAAAGTACCCTATTGCGAGGTTAGAAAGCAGCCTGCAACAAGTGGGAAACATGAATAGACTTCAGTTACTAACAGGGAAGGAAACGGATACAAAAACACCCAAGGATTTTAGTTTTTCTTTTTTCACTCAGTATAATACCCAAGCACACAAAATTAAGAAAATATTGGAGAAACATTGGCACATATTAAAAAGTGATGAGGTTTTAGGAAAAATAATACCAGAAAAACCACAGATTATTTTTAAAAAAATGGGATCACTCGAAACTCTACTAGCCCCAAGCACCTTACCAAAAAAAGATACCAAGAAGAGCCTACATTCCTTTTTAGGTGAAAAACCCAAAGGCTTTCACAAGTGTGGCCACTGTAAAATGTGCACCTTTCTACCAAGGAAAATAGATCAATTTATAGGATTTATTACAGGTCAGACGTACACAATTAAACATTTTATTAACTGCACATCCAAAAATGTAATATATCTACTAGAGTGTGGGTGTGGGATCCAATATGTGGGCAGGACATCAAGACCACTGAAGGAGAGGATCCTAGAACATATAGGAAATATAAGAAATATAAGAAATAACAATACGTCCCAAGACACTGTAACTCATGCCCAAAATTCACAGTAGAAAATTTAAAAATCATTGGTTTTGATTGGGTCCCCCCCCAATTGGAGAGGGGGAAACACAATAGAAAATCTATCAAGACGAGAAACTGCGTGGATTTTTAAACTGAGAACTTTTAAAAAAGGTGGCCTGAATATGGAGCTGGATATTCTAGCACACATATGAACCAACAAAATCAATTTTTATTTTTTTATGTTATTTATCATGACCATTCTCAGTATTATTTTTACTTATTTTTCTGATTTTGATTTGTCCATATTTGTACATATAAATTGGACAGTTAAATGAACATAACAATTATAAGCACACACAATAACACACATAAAGATGTTTTAACCCCTTAACGACAATCCCCGTACATGTACGGGGTTGCTGAGCAACGAGTTAACGACAATGCCCGTACATGTACGGGCTGCCGTTAAATAGCTGCATTGCCGCGATCGGCGGCTTTGCAGCATCCACGGAAGCCTCACAAGTGAGGCTGACCGTGGATCCGGGGAGGGCAGCCCGGCTAAAACTGCTTAGGAAGCGATCAAAATCGCTCCGAGGAGCAACCACAAGTGCCATCCTGTGAATGACGTTGCCGATCTATCCAGTTTCTATCCAGACCCTCTTGAGAACTCTCAAGCTCCTCCTGCAGGTTGAATGCAGGTACAGCATCCAACCATGCAAGGTCAATGGAGCACAGCTCACTAATGAGAGTGACTAAAAAAAAAAAATTGGTCAAAAATGTTTAAAAAAAATTAAAAAAATATGGTAACATGTAAAAATCCCCACTGTCACCAAAAAAAAAAAGTTTTTAATAAGCAAGTCTTAAATTCTTTATCTTTAAAAAAAAATTCCAGCATGGAAAGAGTTAAAATATTGCTATTACAAATGCCCATAGGGTGTCTAGTATTAAAAAATATATGATTTGATGGGGTAAATTGAATTGGCCAGGTTCAAAGATGTCCCAAATATATCCCAAAAATGGGACATGGGGCAGATGTCTAAATGGCAAAAAATACACACCTCACAAAGGTGGCATTTTACCTCCCAAATAACCCTACAAACCCATGCATGGGGGGTATCAATGCGCTCAGGAGATGTTACTGAACACATATTGGGGTGTTGTGTGACATGGACATACACCAGGAGCGATAAATTTATACCTGAAGCACAACATGTGTGAAAAAAA
Source organism: Spea multiplicata (assembly GCA_009364415.1). Classification (NCBI taxonomy): domain Eukaryota; kingdom Metazoa; phylum Chordata; class Amphibia; order Anura; family Pelobatidae; genus Spea; species Spea multiplicata. The sequence goes on from VKOC01004007.1 coordinate 27,531, forward strand.
TACAAAAAAAATGTACTACCATAAAGTTTCACAAAGGGTGGTGGTAAAATTAGTGCATGGAAAGGGTTAAAATACCAGCATTTCAAATACCTTGGGGTGTCTAGTTTTTAAAAATATATGATTTGATGGGGTAAATTGCATTGGCCAGCTTCAAAGATACCCGAAATGGCACATGGGGGAAGAATGACCAGATTTGGAAAAAATGGTTTTGAAATAGAAAAACGCTACCTGTGCTTATTGCCCCATAATGTGCAGAAAAAAGCAAAAAAAACATAAAAACATTGGGTATTTCTAAACTCAGGACAAATAGTACAATCTATTTTAGCAGGTTATTTTCATTAGTTTTTGCA
>VKOC01004008.1:0-53519 GCA_009364415.1 Spea multiplicata
ACACTGACACCCGAACACACACACCAGGACAGGCTCTTCCACACCAATACCCAAACACACGCCAGGACAGGCTCTGCCACACCAACACCTATACACACACATCCCAGGACAGGCTCTGCTACACTGATAACCAAAAACACACAAACAGCAGGACACAATCTACGTCACAGACATCTACATCAGGATGGATTTTTCACACTGCATTGTCGTTTATGCCGCCCTGGTGTTTTTGCCCCTTCTGTATTGATGCACCAGCCAGCACCCTTTGAGTATAGATGTAGTATATCACTTTCTAAGCCCTTTCCCTCCTCTTTCCCTACTCACTATCTACCCTTTGTAGTACACTCACCTTTAAGTCCTGTGACCGGAGAACGAGGCTTCTGTCTTCCTGCTCTGCCGCGGTGCACGCTGCTTCACTGCCGAGCGCCAGAATATGACGTCATATTCTGGTGCTCAGCATGAAACGCCGGCACCGTGACGGAAGTACAGGCCTCGTGGAGGAGACCTAGGGGGGCCGAGCGGTTGCTAGGTGCCCTTCTGTCTCCTGCGCGGCAAAAACTTGCGGGACTGTCCTGGGCAATCCGTTGGGTGGTTCCAAATTCGGCACCACTGTAGCGACGCCACTGGTTCCGGAGACCCACTTTTAGAAGGAAATTCTGGAGAGAATTCAGCATAGAGCTATTAAAATGTTGATTGGTTTGCAGGATGAAAATTACGAGGAAAGACTAAGGGATCTCTATACATCTAGCTTGGAGGAGAGAAGTAAGATTTGATAAAAGAATTTAAACACAGGAGAGGCTTGTACACTGACGATAAGGTGGCTTCCTAGGATATAGACTGCTCTATAACCCAGATAACTCTCCTTTTTAGTTGTGCTAACGGGAAATTACAGTGACCTTTGCCAAATTTGTGAAAGGTGCCTGGTCCAGATGACCTTCCTTCTGAGTTCTGTAAAATTTAAAAGGAGAGGATTAAGGAACAACTTTTAAAGGCATTATCTATCTAACCAACTAGATTATAGTGCTTAACAAGAGGAGCAGAAACCAGCCCAGCATCCAAAAGACCTATATCACTTTGGAAAGCAGACTACGCACCGACCAGTCATAACATTTTGACCTGATATCTGGCACGTTAGCAGTAGATCCTATGAATCCTGTAAGTTGTGAGATGGGGCCTCCATGCATGCATCCTGGTGCTATGTGTTCTCCAGGTAAGCAACGTACACGGATCCGGCCATCTACATGATGTAAAATAAAATGTGATTTATCATACCAGGCCAACAACTCCGTGGTCCAGTTCATATGCTCCCAACCAATTACATGATGTCATGGGACACAGTGATAGTAGCAACTGTGTTTTCATATGTATCTTATTTATGACTAATTTGTTCTTCAACTGCTGTAGCCATATGACTTTGCAAACCTGAACAAAATGTTTTTCAAGTTAATTTAGAAGGGTAGTCTCCATAAATTGGTTTCAGCCTAGATGTAATGGGGGTTAAACTTGCCCAGTCTTTGCTTGTTTCCTCAGAGGTTTGCACCTTACCTAGACAAGCACTATGCTTCTCAGGTGCTGTAGGATATATCCTCACACTTGGGGATCAACCAGTTAAATACTACTTTAGCACCAGCCTTTACTTTATAGGCTCCAGGGGAAGACTGTCAGCTTCTGGCCAAGGTGGCAGGTAAAGTCAATTGGCCCTATCACAATCCTAGTAATGGACATACTCATATACACATGCTCACAGTTACACAAACTTATACACTCACACACATATACACTCATGTTTACACATACTCACTAACACACACTTACACCCTCATGCTAACACATACTCCCTCTCACACACACTTACACATTCATGCTAACAAACACCCATATATATAGACTATAACATTCATGCTAACATACATACCATACATACTCCCTCCCTTATGCTCTCATTTACTCACTTCCTACTTCCCTCTCTCCCTTACTTCACCCGCAGCATATGCTCTGGCTGCTCATGCCTGCTTTTACCCCACTGGACTCCTGCCACCCTGGGCCAGTCCAAAATTGTTCAGAAAGGGTCGGGCCCCTTGTGCCCCCCTCAAATCCCAGTAACTCACATATGTACTGGCACACATATTTACACACATGCTCAGATTTACACAAATTTACACACTCACACTAACACATATACACACTCACGTTTATGTGTACTAACTAGCACACACTCTCACACCCACTTACACAAACACATTCATGCTCACACACATTCATGCTAAAACAAACACTTATACATACACTCTCACCCTAACATACGCACTCCCTCTCTTACTCGTCGTACCAGCCCTTTGGGAAAAAAGTTTGGACCAGCCCAGGGGTGGTCAGCTTCCTTGTGAGAAGCACAGCAAAATGTTTTTTTCTTAATTTCAACATATTTCTACCCTATCATCTTCACAATTCCATGCTACTTTACATAAATTGCTACATCAGTCATATCTAACTCCCAGGTTTTCCAGGATTATGGCACCCCCTATTCATGTGATTGTCTCAAATACAATCTTCCCCAGGCAGATATAAAATGTTGGCTTCCCTTAGGTTTATTTCCTCAACTGACTATCTCAGACTGCTAGACGGCTCTATTTTATTGGTTTTAGGTTTATATGAGACATGTCCTCCCCTTACATGAAAACATTAATCCTTTATTATAGAAATGCATCAACAATATGTTCACTCACGCAGAATGGTTTTACACGATGGGCAGTAGTGTATTCCACCCTAAGTTTAGCCTAAGTTTTCCAAAGTGGCAGCAGCCCCTCTACTGCCTTAATTGGACACTCGATGCTCTATTGGGCAATCAGGCTCCCCGGTGTGATGCTTATTCTGGGGCTGGTTATTTCAACCAAAGGTCGTCCTCTAGTAACCGTGTTGTGGAGGTAGCCTCCATAGTGATTTTCCGCCTCATTGCACATGCATTGCACCGGGATATAAAGTCATTTAAGCAAGCATGGGATAGGCATAATGCCAAGCTAGATATAGGATAAGGGCAAGTACTAAAGGAGAGTACTCAGAGGTTGGGCAGACTGGATGGGCCTTCTGGCTCTTATCTGCCGTCACTTTCTATGTTTCTATGTTTCTATGTTTCTATATGATGTTATATTTCAGTGCTCAGCATAGCAGATATAGCCCGTGAAGGTAAGTGGTATTGAAACTTGTGGTAGTCTAGACAGTCCTAGGGCAGTGCCCAGCCAAGATACGTCTATGACATCGGGGTTGAAGGAGGGTTGGCCTGTAGACTTTAGGTGTGTGCTACTATGGGCAACTGACATACAACATATGATCGGCCCTGAAACAAATTAATTAAAATTAATATGAGTAGTTTTTCCAAATTAGGTGGTATTATTAAAATTTATAAAAATAATATCAAAATTGTCAAAATTGTCTCCTGGACGCATGGCCTTTGTGGGCATTACAAAATCTGCCCTAACTGCCTTTATCTTTACTAAAGATAAAGGCAGTTAGGTCCCTTCCAAGTAATTTGTCTTATCAATCCTGTGTCATATACATTACTACTTCCCACAACCATTCGTATACCTGCAGTCTTTCATGGTTCATTACTTAAGCCTCTTACCTGTAACACGTTTACTAACCAACCTTGACGGGTGTTGGTGGATTCTCATTTGGAATATGAGGTGCAGGACATTCTGTATTCCTGGTCGGTTTTGACTACTTTCTGCCTAGCGATTTTGTATATTGCTGACCTGATCTGTGTGCCCAACTTGATTATACCTGACTACCTGCTCTGTCTACTGAACCTTGCTCCATGTGAATACTCAATTAGTGTACCATACCCAGAACTGACTGACTACTCGATGCACATGACCTGTCTTGCTGGGTAACCTGTTCCGTATCTGTGTTATCCCCTATCTACAGGTATCTGGTCCCAAAACCCTGGCTTGGCTATCCTTCAACTTGGATATTTGTATTAGCCTCTAACTAAGCTTCCACACTATTGGGATCATCAAAGTCCTTGGTCTCCTGTGTCCAGGCTCAACCCTTGAGTAGGTTATCAGGGAGAATAACTCCTGTGGTATGTGTTCCAGGATTTACACCTTGTGGCACAGACACACTAACAAAACTAAACATTCAACACTAACGCACACCCAGACACTCAACACTAACAGACACAGACAATCAAACTAATATAACTATTCACACAGAAACATACCCAAAGACACATGTTCACACATTAACATACTCAGACACACACACATCCTAAAATAGCCAGCCTTTTTAACCTTAAGCCTCAGGCTTATGCCGGAACGATTCCGCACAGAAGGCGTTCGATTTCCTAAAAAGTAACTTTGTCTCAGCACCCATTTGCCAGATGCCTAAATCCATATACTTTGGTAGCGGATGCCTCTGACACCCCTGTAGGTGCCATCCTTTCACAAAGACAGGATTCAGACGGTCAGCTACATTCTGTAGCCCACTTTTCTCGGAGCCTCGCTCCTCATAACACGAAATCTGATTCGCTATCCCTAATATATGATGTCTCCACTGTAACCCTTTCAGAACAAGACACCGCAATTTCTCCAGACATTCCAGGTTTACAATGTTGTCAGGGCCTACTACTACTAGGTTCGCCTTCAAATATTGCAAGCTTTCCATAACACGCCTATTGCCCGGCTTGGAGGAATCAATCAAACACAAGAGTTGATTCAACGTTCCTTTTGGTGGCCGAATCTAAAAGAACACGTGAAAGCATTTATTTCTTGCTGCTCTACCTGCGCTTGTGCTAAGAAAACTCAAAAGACCCGCAGGCCTTCTGCAACCCCTTCCAGTCCATTCTAGGCCATGGACAGACGTGTACATGGATTTTATCATGACCTTGCTGGTGGTAGTGAACCGATTTTCTAAGATGGCTAATTTCATTCCCTACCATCATCTCCCCTCAGCCACGGAAACAGCCAACCTGTTTATTAAGGACATCTTACGTCTACACGGTTTACCAGAAAATATTGTGTCTGACCGCAGATCCCAGTTCACTTCTTGTTTTTGGAAAGCATTTTGCGAACAATTACACATCCAACATTCCTTGTCCTTAGCCTCTTATCCTCAGAGTAATGGTCAAACCGAACGCACCAACCAGACGTTAGAACAATACCTCAGTTGCTACACCACTTACCTACAAGACGACTGGAGCCAGTATCTGCCTCTGGCGGAATATGCATACAACAACCATATCCACCGTTCCATCAACATGTTACCATTCCTTGCTAATTACAGGTAACATCCGTCAATGTTACCTGGGACACCAATCCCCAGTCCGGTCCCTGAACATGTCAGTAAACTTACCAAGACGTACCTTCTGTTACATAACGCTTTGACCACGGCTCAACACTATTAAAAGTGCACCAACCTATCACCCAGGTGACAAAATTTGGCTATCCACAAAACATCTCAAACTCACGTGTCCTACAAAGAAACTGGGTCCCAGGTACATCAGACCATTCCCTATTTCAAGTATCGTTTCCTCCTCGGCTGTGGAAATTCTATGTCCATCCATCCGGTTTTTCATCTCCTCCTGTGCTTGTCAATAATACCCCCGAATAGGAAATGGCAGAGATTCTGGATTCCCGGTACCATCATAATAGATTACAATATCTTGCTAGAAAAATTCATGCCCCTGACTTCATCTCTTCTTTCCATCGTAGTCGCCCGGAACGGCTTGGGTCCCTTGAGAGGCCTTTGCTTCTCAAGGGAAGGTGGTTGCTTCTGCGCGCCCTCACTCAACTTGCATTCATGGAAACAAATGGAATCTCTTTGGACTCCGCTGACCTCCGTGTGCCTGACCCTGGCTACTATATTGTACTTGCTGATTCTTGTGTACCGACCCTGGCTATCTATATGGACCCTGATGCTTGCTACGCACCTGACTCCGGCTGTCCTGTGTCCTGCATTCTGGACTCCACTGTAATATGCCTACGACGTCCTGCTCATACCAAAACACAATTACACATCCATGCTCACACACACACACAAGTACACATCCATGATCACTCAGAGATACACAAGTGCACATGCATGCTCACACACACACGTACACATGCATGCTCAATCACACACACAAGTACACATATATATATATATTATATATATATAATATATATAAAAAGACTGTACAGCGGGCAATTACTTTCAAGGGATCCATGTATACAGTGGATATAGAGGCAAAGGTGATAATTGTTAACGATATTTGCATGAGATGTCTTGATTTCTGAGGGAAAAACAAGCCTTCTGGCTTGTCTTGGTGTATATATATATATATATATATATATATATATATATTATATATATATATATACACAACACATACCTCCCGCGTATCTCTCACCACTCCTGCAGCTTTCCCTCGCACACAGTGCTTCACCTGATACGTTCCTGGACCCATGGAAAGGACCCATTCGACCTGGATCGATGCGGCCCAGGTTGGAAGGGCCTTTTCTAAACAATTTTGAACTGGTACGAGGAGAGAGGAAGAACCTCTGTAGTTGTGCCAGTGGTAAGGTTAGTATGAGAAATTACCATTAAATATTTAGCGTGTTTAGCAGCTGTTAACTCTGACATAATTATCTAATGCCCCCCTGCTGCCTATTTTTTCTAACTTTTTTATTTGCTTGAAAATTAATTGTAAATAAATATGGCTGGTAACAGATGTATTTGCTGTGATAAAATTCCCTTCTGTTGATGGAAATTTATGTAGAAATTACCTACATATTTGGCCGTATTTTAAACTTCCTCTCCAGTCCTCATTGGTGCTTATGACCCACTTTGTTATTTCTAGACTGTCAGCCACCACGAGGGTCCACCCACACACAGGGGGAAAAAAGACTGATTTAGGCCACTTCAACATCTACATATTTTTACTCAAACAGTCAGGGTGTACATTTACCATAATATCTTACAATGGACAATTACTCTCATTTGTGTTTACTGGTAGCGAAATGCACCATGTTTAATAGTCTGCTCAGAGAAGGGGAATTTGTGGTATTTTCGTTCTTTATACTTAGCTCTACATTACAACAACATTTATTTCACACACTGATTACTACAAGAATTAAAAGATAGCCAGTTTAACCTCCCTCCCTCTCCCTCTCTTTCTCTCTCTCTCGTATTGTATTAAAACATATTTAATGCATTCATATTTATGTGCTCATACTAAGCAATACTCTTAATACTGTTATAATGATTTATATAGCCCCAACAAATTATGCAGAGATCTTAAGGTGGAGCCGAACCTAGACGAGTTAAATAGCCAGGGAGTGTATCGCGAGGACTGAAATCTGCGCAGGCTGAATAAGCACAGACTTCATGCTCTGCCCCCTCACACTTGGTGACTTCTTTAAAGTTGGAGGGATGGATGTCACTGGCACATTTAGTGTAATTTTGTTTGTCATTAACAACCTATTTGGGCACAATGATGGTGCTGATCGACAAGCTGTTTGGGCACAAACATGGCACTAAAAAGCTATTTGGAGGCAAAAAATGACACTGACAAGCTATTTGGGGAGAAAGATGGCACTGTGGGAAGTGGGTGACATGTTACTTGATGAAGTTGGGAGGCCCAAAGAGGTGGAGTCATTGCCATAGAAAATGAGTGTGGTTAGAAGTGTTATGTTTGTTAAGAAGAAGAGTTAGCAATATAGCCAAACCAACCTGGGGACGCCAAGAAAACGTACACCCAGGTGTCAGCGACTCTCGGCTCAGCCCTGATGTAAGGTTATGCAAACAATGGCATGTTTAACCCTTGACTTTCTTGCAGCGGAAGAGCATCTACTACATGGTAGATCAGGTTGTCTTTTTATAGCCTGGATTCCCCCTTGTCAGCAGAAGCCAATACCGGTATCATTACCAATCACGTGATCTGGCATTCTCTTCCAGTAGACGTCACTGCTGACTTCAACTGGAATATCAGAGGAGGACAGATTATCCCTACAAGGAATTATCCAATCCCCCCTGCTGGCCAATAACACCCATTATGATCAGCACTGGGGGACACAGGGGGAAGAGTGAGAACAATGTTTTTTCATGAAAACGAAATAACCCCCCCCCCAAAAAAAAAACAGTGAGCAAAAAAGAGTCAATTTGTTGTGCATTACCCAGTGTCTACACCAGCAGCACTGAATATCTGTGTGTTTGCCTCAGTCACACAACCAGTAAATATAATAAAAAGAAAGTTAAAAGCGATATTGTGCTTTTCAGTGATATCTCTAATAAACAACACATAAACAACCTTTGACCAATTTGTTTTTCAAATGTTCCAGATATATCATACTGTATAACCATACTTGGGAACTTTATGGCACAGACTATCTGGACCTCTCCCTTCTGGTCAGGAAGTCACATTGAAGCCATGTTGGTGGGTGGTCCCACTATCGTCGTGGGGGATTCATGCTGATGTTGTTTAAATGTGGAAATGGGCAGGGAGTGGGGATTCTAAAGGGATATCTATCTATATTGCACTGAGAACTGTGCAAAAATAAATACATAAATTTTGTTTTAAAAAAAACACAAGCTTGTAAAAAGTATAACCCTCTCACACCCGTTCACTACCCCCCAAACACCTTAAGCCATAAATATTTAAAATACTATCCTATAGGGTACTACATATATGTAGGGTATGTCTGTAATCAGGGGATGTTGCTTAACATAAATTGGGTCATTGTGGCACTTACTGTGTAAAAGAAATTTTTATGTTTTTCACATACTAGTACTCACAATTATTAGTTTTTTTGCAGGCTTCTATGGGTTAAAAAAAAACCCCCAACTTTTTCATGAAAACAAAGGATGTATAATTTGTGTGGGTACATCAAACACGGAAAAGGGGAATCTAAATTAAACCCACATAGACAGAGACGGTAGATGTTACAGGCCCAGGTTTTACAAACTTAACATCGAAAAAGAAATAGGCAGAGGTGGCTCTATATCTTTGGGCTGTTTAGTGAAATTATATAAGGGACCTCATCTAAACAGGCATTAATAGATAAATGATCATACCTGGGAACTTTCTAAATGAGCCGACCCTGAGGTTTTTGAAATATTAACTTTTTAATTGCCAATTGTGAAGATTGTATGTGGTAACTCATCTAATGTGTTACCCAAATGGTTCTAATTATGGTCCTCATAGAAACCTTTATTTGCTATTATTTATCAAAGCAGGGATATCATCCATAATATACTGGTGGCAAAAGCACTGTTTTAGCTATCACAGCAGTGTAGAAGAAGAAGGAGTTAGTTCTGTATGACCCTGAGAATACTCCATCACCCACAGGTTGTGGCAAAACTGTGAGACTCGGGGTCAAATCTAGAGAGTTTTCAAATATGGAAATGATACATAAAATAAAGAGTTATAATCGCAAGTTTGTTCATGACACATTATAGTCATATAACTCTGAGGAAAATGTGTCACACTTTTTCATATTTCCAAGGGTCTGCAAAGGATAATCCAGATATATACAGATGTACACAGCTGCCGGATACCTTAAAGATTGCAACCACACTTACTACATTAACTAGGAGATGGAAGCACAAACAGTGCAAGGGCTCTTATGGTGGAGAGGACAGTCACTGACCAATTACTATATTTTCAGCAGATTAAAACAAATGCCTTTAAGTATTGATCTGGCAACTTATTGTAGCTGGTAGTTACTATAATACAGAGGAGGGGAACCTTTTTTTCTGCCACCCAGTCAGGCACCCCCTTTTGTATTATGTCAGCCCTGGCACTCAGATTTCACCCTCAAGACCTGTCTAGCACCTAGACTGGAAGCATAGGACTTGCCATCTTTGCCCCCAAACAGCCTCCCTGTGACATATTTGCCCCCATACAGCCTTCCTGTGCCATCCTTGCCTCAAACAGCCTCCTTGGTTCCAGGTTCCTCTCACTCTCACACATCCATGCTATCACGCACATATTCATTAATGCACTCATTCACAAATATTATTTCACTCATTCACATATACTCATTCATTCACAGGTACTTATTCATTTACTCATTCACAGATACTCATTAATGCCCTCATTCAGGTACTCATAGACATATATACTCAATCACAAATATTCCCTTATTCAGATACTCATGAATTCACTCAATCACACATTGTTAGGATAGTTACTGGTGAGGAGTCCGGGATGCAGGAGAGAGAGTGGTTAAAATGGAGGTCGAGGTCAGCGAGTAGAGGAGCCAAAATCAGGATACCAGCAAACAGCAAAGTCGAGGTCCAAAGCCAGGGTCAAGATACCAGAGAAGCAGGAAGGTCAGACAATCCAGAGTCAGCAACACATCAGCAGGGAACACAAGGTAGTACAGCAGCTTTAAAGAATCAAAACAACTGAGCAATGAGCAAAGGCTCAATGCTGGCTTTTAAATCCACCGCCTGTCAAGCCACGCCCATTTAAGTCACTCCCACTTTGTGACATTCTGGGGATGCAATAATGGTGACTGGGATAGTGCACACGCGTGTTTAGATGTGGGCAAACAGAGTGGTGATACAGCAGAGGCAGTGAACATGGCCAGGTACCTGCTAGAGATGGGTTGGTGACACACATACTCATTCATAACCCTACCCCATTTCCTGACCTGAACTGCAGATCTCTTGGTGCTGCTCACAGACGTCCACAGGGGCCGCTGCTTCCTCGGTGTTGCTTGCACTCTGTGCAAACAACTCTTCTTTTACCACGCAGGGGAAGCAGGAACCAGCAGGGTCATGCAATGTAACGTGACGTGATTCCGCTGGGTTCCAGCATCCCCTTGGCGGTACAGTGTGCTGAAGTGGTTGCTTGGGCCACCAAGAGTGGCGGGGCCAGTCACAGTTGCAACATCCGTGACCGCTGTTACTGCCTATTTTGCCCGCAGGCCAGACCAAATGATTTTGTGGGCCTTATAAGCCCCATGGGCGGAATATTTATTGATTTATTTGTATTATTAAGAAAAACACAGCCCCGCAAATGATCTCTTACCTGGTTTTGCACATGCTTGCACCAGCCCTGTATATGGTAGTGCCACCTCTGTAGGCTGGCATCTGATACTCGGGTGGTAAAAGGACTTTCCTGGAAGGTGTGTCTTCTTTTTACATTCTTAAAGGGTAGAATGGAGCAGAGTGTATCATTCCACAAGTATTATTCATATTTTTTTTTATTTTTACTATGCTTTGAGTAGCTACAGCATAATTTGACAACAAAACTAAATAAGCTAATAAATCTACTGTTGACATAATACCGTTAGGGGTTTTAATTACACATTAAATGACTCCTTAATAGTTGCACAAAAATATAAATAATACATAAAAAGAAACCTTATTTAGTTTAACTTTATCACACCTTTCATCACTGGTTTTCTGGTTATTCAGTGTGAATAATTAAAGAAAACAAGGGAATATAGTAAATATAACATTACAATTTTTATAGTAAAGGTATTGGTGGTGGTGTTCAAAATTTGTCAAGTACCCCCAAAATGTTTGGTTTTTGCTTCCTTCCTCGTAGAACACCTGTTGCTAGGAAGAAGCATTACTTAATGGTAATGTGTTAAAGATAACATTTGATTATTTTTTACAACCTTGCCCATTTACCCACATTTAATGCATATGTAACTTTTTAGATATATATTACGTTACAATGCACCTCATCTTGGCTCATTCAGGCATAACACCAACTCTATTGTGGCTATGGTTTGACAAATGACTTCCATAGAAATGAATTAAGAGAGTGTCATTGTGTGCTCTCAATGCCCGGACATGCTATCCACTGAATGACAGATGTTAGTGAAACAATGCTGGGATTTCCCTGAAACGGGTGTCCTAAATTGTGTGACTTATTCCAGATATAGATTATTGATATTGTCGACCCTTTAATTTAGAGTAGTAGCGCTATATCTCCCTATTAGTATGCCATACAAATTTACTGGATGTTTTTAGACATACATCAACTTAAAGGTTCTTAAAAAGACAAAACTCCATTGATTTATTTTGGTGTTAGTTTGGTTTATTCTAGAACCCCATAGTATTTAACACTGAAATGTAGAGGAAGTAGCTTTACACACTTGGTTGCTCCCATAACCAGCTCTGGTTGTGTCGCATTGATAATTTACATATTGCTTCACTAGGAAAATACATGACATGACTCACTAGTCAGAGACAAGCAGCAGGAAATAACTGAAAATACATGCATTTAGCATGTTACTACTCATTGCTCTAATAAGGGAGCAGGATACCCAATACCCCAGTAAGCAAAGTGGGGGAATACGTACAGCACAAAATATATATATATATATATATATTATATATTTCATACACACATATACATGTGAAAAGATGAATTTATTACTACATAAATAATATATAAGTCTTACTTTATATATATATAATATATATATATATATATATGTGTGTGTGTGTATGTCAAGCTCTGTCCACACTACACTGAACATATGTTTAGACACATTTAACATTTAGTCTTAAAGTGGACCTTTATGTATTATGTATACATTATGTATACATTGTGCTATCAAAATCACAAATACATGAAAGGTATCTGTAAAGTTGTCATTTCTTGTAGCCGGGGCATTGAGAGAATGAGGGAGTTAACATTTTAACCTATACATTTCCTAGACAACTTTCTTGCATTATGTTTAGGTGAAATGTAAACTTCTTAAGTGTCATTTTTCTGGTGACAGGTGGACCTTAAGAAAGGTTTCAAGGAATGACACTAGAGAGATATGGGATCTTCAGTGAGGATTGTATCATGTGATTCTGTGGGTTCCTTACTTTTTCTTTTAATGACCCTCAAAGCTTGTTATGATGAGAAGAATGAGTGTGGACACACCTTGAATTGTTTGATTGGCTAATATCCATTTTGAATTATTTTGCATTCTGTTCGTGAAGTCCTTTGTATATATTGGATGCATGAAAGAAAACTCTACTTCACTAGAAAATGATGTCCTTCTTCTAGTACTTCTTTTTATTAAAAGTACAATTATCTTGATCTTTATAACATATTGGTAAATCAATTATTTTAATGCGATTGTGCTAATCAAGTGAATGGAACAGCTTCATCTACTGAACCTTCAGGAGCAACAAAATTACCATCCATGAATAAACAAAGCATAACCTTTTTTCAATACGTTGTACCCTAACACTGAAATAGCATTAAAATCCTATTTAACTATTTCCTTGCTATAGCTGTTATATTGTAGCTCATGCAGCCATACCTAGATCCAAGCTATTAAAAATGTTGTTCAGTTGGTGGGCAGTTTCACAATGCCTAAGAGTTTCATGAGAAAATGTGCACTATGCTTCGCTGGTTCACTGACGTCTCAAGGTCACTCCAAAGAAGCTGCTAATGAAAACATATACAGTATACAATAAAATAATCAATCCAACATTTACATATGTTAAATCAGTTAATTATATACATAAAAAACTAATCCTGGCAGTCATACTTCATCATTATGAAAATGCACATGCCGCTTAGTTATTTAGTGTAAAACAATCACAACTAGATAACAAACTAGATTTTTACATGAAAATGTAATGGGTAACTCTAAGGCTTAGAATTGCATTTTCCCTGACTTTTTAAAATGTTTACTTTTATTAACCCTTACAGTGTACCCAATAAACAACTAGAAACTAGAATGCCAAGTGTTTATGCTTTATTTAGTGTCTCTCTGTGGGACCTTAATTAAAAGAATGCGGCTGTATCGTAGCAGGGCAGATCTTAATGTCTCCCCTCTTAAAGTGAAAATGAACCATATTTGTATCCATTTGGGGAATATAAATGACCAAACAACCATCAAATCTGATCCCTGTCTTTAGGCAAGGATCTGTGAACATAATAGGTAGTCTACCATGGTACCAGTTAGAATCCAGATGATCTTTTTTTTCTGATTGGCTGGCCAGCATGCAGGAAACAAATCTAAAACATGGGATCAGCAACTGTGACTTCACAGGTGCCCCCACTGTAAAAACCCACCCCATAAGAACCAGCATAAACTTGTATCAGCCTAATATTATATATTAGACCTGTGCATGGCTAGCAAAATCGATTTAGATGAAATGTTTACTTTTTCCATGTTGATTTTAGGGCAACAAATTAGGTTTTCCGACCATCCGTTTTGGCCAAAATTCAGTGGCCTTTTTTTTATTTAGAAACAACATTCGAGGGGATTTCCCAAAAAGGACAGGTCCTTGATACCTTTTACCTACAACAGCTCCGTATCAAGGTTTAGAAATAGATCCAGACTCGATTTTGCACTGTAGGACCACCACCAGCAACAGCAGCACTGCACATATGGATGCACATATCCAGCAGCATGCTAAAGGACTGCATTTCTTAAAAAATCAGACCATTTTGATTAATGGATCCCTTGGAGTAAGGAAGGTCATATGGCAGCAGAAGTAGTACCAGAGCACTGGGAGTGGGTAGACGCTGGCACATATCCATCGGTATATATATATATATTGAAAGAATTGATATCTCAGAGTAAGAAAGGAGATTGAGCCACAGTACCAGGGCAGGTCGCAGGACTGGTAGAAATACTGAATCCCCTCCCCCCATATTAGAAAAAAAAACAAGTTGATCCTTCAGAGCAAGGAAAGACATTAAGGTGCAGGGGAAGAGCAGGGCACAGGGCAGGCACTGGCAGGCAGATACACCCAGCCACAAGACTGAATCCCCTCCTCCATATTATAAAAACAAGAATGACTCCCCCCAGAATAAGAAAGGACACAGGCAGACAGACATATCTAGCTACATGAGTGAAGCTTCACCCCAATATTAAAATAAAAGAAGAGTGGATCAAGAAGGATACTGAGGCGCAGATGCGGGGCAGAATTGATCCCAGAGGTAAGGAAGGGCAGTGAGGCACAAGGCAGGTTCCAGCAGACAGAGACACCCAGCTAAAAGCCTGATTCTCCTCCTCATATTAGAAAAAAGAATTGGTCCCCCAGAGTAAGGGAGGGCATTAAGGTGCAGAGGCAGGGCATAGGGCAGGCACTGGCAGAAAGACACACCCAGCCACATGAGTGAATCTCCTCCCCAATATATGAATAAAGGAGAATTGATTGGCAGCTAAACTGGCAAATTACTGGACCAATCTTACAGAAATTTTGTTCGTTTTTGGTTGTTTCGTCAGCGACCTTCCTCTTTATCTGAGATTTGTTTGAATACTCAAAACAGGCAAATTTCATTAAAAATAGAGATAATGTATGGCAATACGTCAACTGCAGGCATACATCACAGGCTGCACAACCCAGAGGCCCATTCTGGCACCCAGATTGCAGTCATATGATTTGCCTGTAGGGTGACCACACCAGCTATATTTTCCAGGACATGCATTATGCTTTCATATAGCAGACCAACCCAGATAAAGTGCTGCCTTGTAGTATGATACTGGCTCCCCAACCAGCACATAGCCCTGAATGGCGGCTAGAAGGCATACTTTAGTTTAGTCATAGCCAGGGGTTGCATTTTATTGCTGTCCTGCGTGTGTGACTGTTTGTAATGCTGTTTCTGGACAGGGCAGGCCCAAAACGTTGTGCTGCCTGGGTCCGTGCATGAAATGCTGCCCCCACACACACCAAAACAACTTAATGTCACTTAACGTCTTCCTACCTTCCTACCAACTGCTTCAGTGTCCTGTCTACTTTCTCACAACTCCACTTCTTCTCTTGCCTCTTCTGTCTTCGTCCTTTCTCCTCATACACTCACATACAGTCCTGTGAAAATAAAGTACACCTTCTTTGAATTCTATGGTTTTACATATCAGGACATAATAACAATCATCGGTTCCCTAGCATGTCTAAAATGTAGGTAAATACAACCTCAGATGAACAACAACACATGATATATTACAATGCGTCATGACTTATTCAACAAAAATAAAGCCAAAATGGAGAAGCTATGTATGAAAAACTAAGTACACCTTATGATTCAATATCTTGTAGAATCACCATAAGCAGCAATAACTTGAAGTAATCATATTCTATATGACTTTATCATTCTCTCACATTATGTGGAGGAATTTTTACCCAATATTCTTTACAATGTGGCTTTAGATCCTAAAAATTTGTTTTAAGGTCCTGCTACAGCATTTCAGTGGGGTAGAGGTCTGGCCTTTGACTGGGTCATTGCAACACCTTGATTCTTTTCTTTTTCAGCCATTCTGTTATACATTTGCTGGTGTGCTTGGGATCATTATCCTGTTGCATGACCCAATTTTGGTCAACAGATGGTGTGGTGACATAAGTATTGTGGTCAATGTATTACATGTCTTTTGACATTTTAACGAGGGCACACCTACAGTGATTCAATATGCCTGTTGAATGCAAAACTCTTAGTTCAGTCTCTCTCTGCCCACCATCCTACATGGATGGGGTAATGGGTGGTGTGCTGGGTTATGTTGCACCTTTAGGTTGCAGGTTAGTCTTGGAAAGTGTTGCATTGTATGTTGGGCTGTCACTCATTTATTGTATGTTACTGTGTTTTTGTCTCTTATTAAATATCTGTTAAATGTAGACGAACCTTTGTGTTATATTTTTATATGTGGTTTAAACATCACAGATGGCCTCACATTTGACTGTAGAATACTTTGGTATACAGAGGAGTCTACGGTCAACTTAATGACTGCAAGGGCCTGTGGCTGCAAAACAAGCCCAAATCATCACCCTTCTACCACAGGGCTTGACAGATGGTATGAGGTGTTTGTGCTGATATGCTGTGTTTGGTTTTCACCAAATGTGGTGTTATGCATTGAGAGTGACCACATTGGCCATGTTTTCCAGGAAACATATAATTTTTATGGAAGGGAACCAATGAATCATTAATACATCCTACATACTATAGGGCAGCATGTTATCTGGGCTGGTCTACAATATGTAGAAATGATATGTGTCCTGGAAAACATGGCTGATGTGGTCACCCACACATTATGGCCAAACATTTCCACTTTGCTCATGTCTGTCCAAAGGGCATTGTTCCAAAAGTCTTGTGGTTTGTTCAGATGCAACCTAAGCAGTGCTGCCACGCTTTCCCCTGGCAACCCTTCCAAACAAACCATCTTTTTCTAATTGTACTGTCATGAACTTTAACATTTAACATGCTAACTGAGACCTATAGAGTCTGAGATGTTTGTTTTTTTGCAATTTCTCTGAGCATTGCATGGTCTGACTTTGAGGTGATTTTGCTGGGAAGTTCACTCCTGGGAAGATTGGCAATGTTTTCTACTTTCAAATAATATTTCTCTCTGTAGAATTGTTTGGAAATGGCCTTATAACCCTTCCCTGATTAACGGGCAGCAACATTTGCTTCTCTGAGATCAATGCCTTTCCTTGGCATTGTGTTAACACACACCTCCAGACCAGTAAACTGCTAAAACTTTAGCTGGACACACTTGCTGATGATCCATTAACCAAGGGCATTTGATTAGCAGGACCTGTCTGCTACTTAGCATCTTAATTCCTATGGAAGCTATAAGGGTGTGCTTGTGAACTTAGTTTTTCACACACAGCTTCTCTATCTTGGCTTTACTTTTGTTGAATAAATCATGACGCTGTGTAATTTGTCATGTGCTGTTGTTCATCTGAGGTTGTATTTACTTAATTTTTAGCCCTGCTAAGGAACAGAGGATTTTTTATTATCTCCTGATAATATGGTAAAACCATAGAATTCAAAGAGGGTGTGCTTTCCTTTTCACACAACACTGTAAATGCTGTTCTGGTCTTTATTATTATTATTAGCTACAAGTGAAGATCCTTATATATACCGGTATATACGGTAACAACTTTGCCCAACATAAATCATGATTAATGACTTGAGTTGAAACTTACCTTTACTCACCTAACACTAATTCTACTATGAAAAATCCCTGTTAATGTGACAATAAAAAATTTCATCACAATACCATTACCCTCAGCACATTTTTTCAGGTTAATCATACTGTCTGAAACTAAGTTAGTAACCGTGAAATGACGAAATATAATACTTCAAAGCTGCCATAATCGGCAAAGTGTTTGTTATCTCCTTAGACACATTTAGTTTAGGACATGAGAGGACAACACCATAGGGGACAGCGTGTCTTCTGTCTTGTTCTACATTGCACTGATCTACAGCATCACCACATGGTGGAACTAATGTATTGCATGACATACACAGCCTTGATATTTAATGCCCTAAATACAGCTAATGAGGTTGAATCTCACTTTTAAACACTTCCAAGTCTCTTCAAGAAAATGGATTACTCATGCTTATTCTAGAAACACATGACTAAATGCTAAGATTTAAATTATACCTTGAAGAAACAATCCAGTAAAAAGAATAGTTTTGATATGAAAGGGATACATTTCTGCACCAAATATGTTAATATGAAAAAGAAATTAAATTTAGTGGTACTCCCCTGACACTAAAGGGATTAACCTATTCATTAGTCGAAATGACTGGCTACTGGTCATGGAATGCCTTGCTCGCCGTTTAGGTAGCTGAATTATTAAACATCACGTATAAAGGCTAATATAAATCAATATACAGTAGAATAAGCGGATGATATACCATAGAGAAAGTTTCTGATCTTTCCTCCCTCACCTCAATCTACATGTAAAGTGATTGTTTAGCCTTGTGTCTGATGTTAAGGCAGCAGACCCGCTCATCCCAAGCTAATCATTTCTCTTGTAATGTATTACACATATACAGTAAAGTTTTAGATTACGGTAATGTGCAATCAGTTATACATATCATTATGCCTACTCGACCTGGCAATACCCTAATAATTTCCCTTTGTAGCAACAATGTAGAAATTGGAATTTTTGGGCCAACACTTATATTTCAGTAGATATGAAGTAGAGAGCGAATACTGTATGTATTGTGAACATGCCTTGCATTGCTTTATTTAGAATTTCTTTTTTTTTTTAATTTATTTAGCACAAGTGGGTGTCTGTGAACCAGACTCCTGCTTTGGTCAATGTCGGTGAACCATGTTTTACAGTAAGTAGCAATACTTCAGTGTAGCAAAGAGCATGGGATTCCCCGCAACATACGCTAGTTAGTGTTCTGAAGTCACCAGCCGCTAGAAATGTGTAGCCACACACATATATGACTTCTACACGTTTATTCAATCCCCGCCTACCAACATTAAGCTGCATCGTACAGGAAAGATAGGTTCCCCTTTTTTAACCCAGCTTTGTCTAAATCTTAGCTTTATGCATAGAGCACACTCACTCTCAGCTTACTCAGAGGAGAGGTAAGATCCAGCTAATAAGACTCTGCTCTCCCTCCTTACATCACACTCACTTTTTAATTCAGTCGCCTTCACTTAGCGTTTTCTTTCATAGCAGCTAATGAACATATTTCTGATCTAAAGCGCCGATAAATTGATTTATCACTATTTTTTTATTACTTTTTTTTCTCCTAATAGGCAAAATTTAAAATGCCAAAACAGATTTAAACTGCTGAACCAACAGATATTTCCATATCCTCACTAATAATAGTTATAACAATAACTATTAGGTAATAATAAGTGTGATGTGTTAACTATGATTAGTTGCTACTTCATAGTATTAGTAAATGTTTATTAAAATATTTTTTTTCCAATTATATTTTCTTAATTTGCCATTATTACTAAGAAGTTTTAGTTAAATATTCACATTCTGGGTATTTTTTTATTTTTTTACCTAGGATACTGTTTTTAATGAGGGAGGGTACACTTTACATTTGGTACAACATTTTGCATTCGGTGTGTAGAAGGTTCTTACTGGTTAACTGGTTATGTGCCTGTTGTGAATATCGTGATTATATCCGGGAATGTTAATTGCAGTTAGAATAATGAATGAACAGCTATACTATACTGTGTGATATATCTGCGATAGTTTTGAAGATTTTCCCAAAATTTGTAGCATGTCAAAAACAACTCATTTAATCAAATCCCAGGAGCTAAGTAGCCAATGGCTCTATAGTAACAGCTACAACATATATTAGCTTTTCTCTCTTGCTCGTACTTTCTACCTAAAATTGTCTAAAATGTGAATAGCATTAGAGAGGGTGTTTTAGCGGAAAAAGTCAGTTTGGTAGTTATATGTATTGTTATGTATCGAACGTATCGTGTCACAATAGCTTTTACAAAACAGTTAGGTTGGTCGATTTATCCACGCAGTATAAGTTATATTTGCGGTCTGTTGTTGACCGTTGACATGTGGTTGAGTCTAGTGTGAAAGTAATGAGGGTAAGGTGGCAAAGAAACGTTTCCACAGTGTTAGGTAGTGTGAACAGGCTAAGAATTGGTTTACCGGTTAAACACGCAATGATTTGTGGAACCGACATAACCGTATAATTTAATCTCAGGGATGCAATGATTATTTGATTCACTACAACAAACTAGCATAAAATCAATCTACTTTAATTAATTTAGGAAAATAACAAAGCTGGATCAGACCAAAAAATAAAAATATACCTGTAAATATTAACAAGTATTACATACAGTTATAGCCATGCTGCTATCAAGAAACTAGCTATTTCTTTCCTTATATGTAAGCATCTAATTATAGTTCATATAGTGCCAATATAGTGTTGTACAATAGGTCCAATTGGTTTAGGTTTTCGTCAATATTTAGTTCCATTTTTTGCTAATTCAAATCTTTCCACAGCAGCTAGGAGTAGCAGATGTTGCCCGCCACTGCCCATCAAAATACATTTTTATTATTTCCTTTATGTCTTTTTATGTATATTATATAAATAAGCTTGTCATCATCTATTCTAGAGCCTTATCAGAGGATTATAAAGACTCAGAAATTCCAACTATGTGTTGTTTCGCAATCTTTATTCATCATCGTCATGTCTACTTTCCATGCCCTGAGATCTTTGTCTAATATAATGGTAGTTTACTTGGGTATCATTAAAATATACTAACTTTTTTCAGATGTTCTAATAAAAGATCTGAACAAAAAAACTTACACCAACAGACCTTAAAGCCACAATCACAACCTTTGGATCCGTTTTTTGTTTATTGAAATTCTATTTTGATTGGTTTTCAGAAGAATCTGTTTTTTTAAATCCCATCCAATTCTTCTAAGCAATTTATTAATATTCTGTATTGAGATTTTTAAAATAAACGTCGGCAAGTGCAAAATGTATCATATGATTTGCTTATAGGTTATTAAGTAGATTTACAGCTTGGATGCAGGAAGCATTTTTCATACAAAGAACTGCAGAGCTAAATTGACATTTTGCTCACAGAAGGTTTAAATGCACCATTGATCGCTTTGTAACACCAGTGGACTGTGAAGGATTTCTGTACAGATGAAGTTTATTTTCTCTAGAGGAAACTTTAACGTTGCTTACCATCTGCATGCGGCTGTATATTTACTATACATAGTATTGCCATCTGTTCAAGATATGTTTTATTTGAATAAAATCATTCAATGGTCATAAACAATCATTGCCTAATTGACAAATTGAGTGGTATTCTTTGTGAGTGTTGTGCAAAGTAGAATTAATAACTGTGCCCACTACATTGGCCCTCAAACAAATTCATCTTATTGAACTATTTGGGAACTTTTATTTTTTAGAACTTAACATTTCCTTTGCCTCTTGGTTTACGTAGAATTATAATGTTTATGGTGGTCCCCTGTTTTACTCTTTCTTCTTGTTCATTCAAGTCCAGATACCTAGTGTGCGTTTTGCACGGTATGAACCAAGACACTGAGTGTGGAATGACATCACTGAATTGTGGAAACGGAAAACTGAGGCAGTGGCTAATTGACCAGATCGACAGTGGAAAATATCCTGGCCTAGTGTGGGAAAATGAGGAGAGAAGTATTTTCCGCATACCCTGGAAGCATGCTGGAAAACAGGATTACAACAGAGATGAAGATGCAGCCCTCTTCAAGGTATCCCCTTCATGACAGTAGGATGACGCATTCTCTCTCATACGAATAACTGTTCACTAGGTATTTTTACCTTTAGAGCGGACTTAAGACATTTTATCAGTTAACACCCCCTAATGAAAGAAACGGATTAGAAACAAAGAAAATTTGATGGCAGATAAGAACAATTCGGCCCATATTGTCTACCATTTTCCATGACGTAGAGACTCAGACCCTAATCAGCATATCTGGGAACTCTCTGGGTCATCTCCGGGTGAAGCACCGCTTCTCCGGTTCTCCGGGTCAAGACCCGAATCATCCAGGTCTCGGGAGCGGGGTCTTAACACACCCCGCTCCCCGTCCCTTTTTTCCCTTTAAATGGGGCTGTCAGCGTGGAACTCCCACTAACTTCAGCGGGACCTCCAACCGACATCAGCAGGACTGCCCGTCGATGTCAGTGTCCCCACAGCTAAATCTGTTACTTTGGAAGTTGTATTGAAAAAAACACTTGATCATTTGATCCACTGACAGAAGAGTCTTTACTTATGCACCCTTATGCTTTTGCCAAATCTAGAATTTGCAATACTGCAGAGGTGCAGACAGTGTAATTTTCATACAACCCAGGGAAATTAATTACACATGGAGGCTCCTACTATTTCCTGGGTCCCTAAATATAGGAGACGATTCCTCCTGAGATAAATGAGAGACTTCTCAATAATCTCAACAAGTGGCAACAGCTGTCCACTACCCTCTCACTTATCCCCTGCACAATGCAGACAAGGACGAAATAAGAAAACAAAACTGTAGAAAATTGATTTTACAGTTAATTTTCTCACTCCTAAATTACAGTAAGCCCCAGGAGAGTTAGATAATAGGAACTATAGCTCTACATGATCTGGAGCGATACCTGTTAGCTACCACCTATTCGAGAAGAATTCCTCTCTGAAATTGTTTGTTCACCTTGTTAAAATGTTCCAGCCCCGACCTTTCCCCTCGTGTTGTGTGATAATACCACCTTGTATCACGCTTTAAGAAACAGATGATGGTTGAAATTCCCCCCAAACATCTAACATGGCTTTATTGTAAGATAACCTTTTTGCTAGGCTTTCCACCTCCCACACATTTCTGCTCATTTAGCAGCTCATCCGAGTCATTTACCAGCAGAGGACCGTCTGCTTTTCTACGTACTGTAATGCATGAGGCTTTACATTGGAATATGTGGCATGCTTATCAGATGCAACTTTCTCTCTTTTTATTTATTTTCAAACACATCAGTCTCCTATTTTAAAAAAACAAATCTCTCCTGGATATATATATATGAGAAGCATATCTTCTACAAAAAAAAAAATCAATTGAATTTTGTCACAGATTAAACCACAGAGAATATATTTCCTTTCATTCAGCTCTACAACAGCTTTACTAAATCCACATTAATAAGCTAAGTGCCAGCTCATTAACCCCATTTAACTGTTGTGGCGGTGGAAAGTTTTATAGAGACTGAAATTGGTTTGTATCATTAATTGACCAGAACAGATATAATAAGGTTAGTATCTCACGATATGCACTTATCATATTATATATCTATTCTATATAATATAACCGTATAGTATATTATATATATATATATATATACTTAGTATATATATATATATTCCACATAGTGAATGTGGTATGTATTACTGAATAACTGATTCCATTCTATGTAAACTGTCCAGCACATCTCCTGCATGGCAAATAACTGGGTGGCAGGGAAAGGGGCAAATGCGTTTTTTAATTTAGACTTTACTGATCTTTTGATACTAGACGCTGATAGCTAATGCAGGCTCTGTAGTGAGCAATGTTGGTGTGTTGTGTGAAATAAGTTTATTAAATATTATTATTCCAATTGTTATGCAGGCCTGGGCTCTTTTTAAAGGCAAATTCAGAGAGGGGGTCGACAAACCAGATCCTCCAACCTGGAAGACAAGATTACGGTGTGCTTTAAATAAGAGTAATGACTTTGAAGAACTTGTAGAAAGAAGTCAGCTGGATATCTCAGACCCTTATAAGGTGTACAAGATTGTCCCTGAGGGTTCAAAAAAAGGTAAGCCACATACATTTAAAATCATCTTCCTTCCCCTGAAATGTTCCTCTTTCGTAACTTACTATAGGAACACAATGACCGCAAGCATGTCTGCTCCGAGCCCTCAACAACTTCCCTGTCTTACTGGTCACCAAATGAAAGAAACAAGGAATAGGTTGTTGTTTTTGTAATGGGTTAAAAGGAAACTCCAGCCATCATATGCACTTTAATACATATGATAGCTGACTATCCCCTTCAATTTTTGCATCATAATCCCCTTGTATGGATTTTTCTCTTTCCCTGACACATTTATTTGGCTTCCAGGAGAGGACTTTTACATCAATATGCAATCTTCATTGGTGGGTCTGTATGAGGCAATAGGCTGTCACTTTATGGAGCACAAAGCCAATGCAAAATTCTAATAGATTGTAAGCTCTACGGAGCAGGGCCCCTTTCTACATGTGTCCTGGTATTTTGCATGTCTAATGCAAAAGAAGGAGCACTCTCGTCCTTTCTCAATTCACCTTTAACTAGTAAATTGGATCAGCAGGTTTTAACACGTTTTAAATAATGCCTGTTCCTGGCCCAAAATCACTCAATACAATGTCAGAATAACTAATTTACCCCTTCTTGCAACAGTAATAATCCTTTTTTAGTGGTTCTTACTGAGGACTACTCTAGTAAAGCACCCTGTTAAGTCTCATTGAAAAAGACCAAGTTCTGCAAGTTGCGCAAATTTCAATGCAATTCCACTTGAGAGATCAGTTTTTATTGAAATCAGTGATGAGTGAAGTAGACAAGACTTGCAGGCAATGGTGAATTCATTGAGCATTTTCCATATTTACAGTCACAAAATGCTGTGTTTGCAGAGAGCGAATGCTGGAGTTTATCTCCAGATTAGTAAATACACCCCAAAGTTCTACAACTTTGAGCTATTTCTTTAGCTTTTACAACATTTAGGATCTAAGGTTATTATCAATCATTTTTATATGTATTTATCATTATTAATGTAGTAATGTTTTCATTATTAATGTGCATAGGATTAAGACAGCATGGAACAGAAGATACACAGCTCATTGTGAACCATCCTTTCCCTGTGCCTGCAGCATACAGTTCTCTCCAGACCCCAACACAGGCAAGTTCAGCCTAAGATGTATTAGTAACTATTAACCATGGAAGCATGAGAGTGGGGTTGAACACATATGGATTCAACATACTACAGATCGACCTTTGGCAAGGGCTGCCCAGCACTATGTAAAATTCACACAAGTTAATTAGAGCCAGTGGGTTAATTCCGCATAATGTTGGACTGGACTTCCCAAGAACTTCCCTCCCTTCAAACAGCTGATATGGCATCCATAACAAACACATTTATGGGATTGGCTAGTGAATGTTGATATATTTATTGGTTCATGGTAGAAAAGAGACATATTCCAGCCACTTCGTACATGCCAAAAAATGGTAGATAGTCGCAACAGCCAGGGTTGGTCCCCCGCTGTTAAGTGTCCCGGTCAACACCTCCTTATTGGGACTACAGGCACTGTCTAGCTTGGAACAGAAGGACCGGCAAAATCACAGTCCGGTCCAGGTAATGTAGACAGAGGTGCACATGCACACCTATGGTCCTGGACTGGAACCTATGAATGTTGGTAAGTGTACCATATTGGTTTAGCGTTTGGCCTTTGAGATAATAAGCAATACACTCATACTCTAGAGGGATCAAGTTCACCAAGAGGAGTTCAGCAGTAAATACACTTATCATCCCTTAATATGTATAATATAATATACCGGTAATATGACTGCACTTCTCCTCCACATTAAAGCTGAAATCAAGTATATCAATAGAATAAAAAATTGAGAGCTTGGTTATATGATCTGAATTCAATATTTTACCTGGCATAGTGTTGATTTATGATGTGTGCTTCTTCCCCTATGACAGGTGTCAAACTATATGATGCCTCATGAACGTAATTGGAGAGACTATACATCAGAGCAACCACATCCTGAACTTCCTTACCAGTGTGCAACCGTCCCCTTTACAGCACGCAGTCACCTTTGGCAAAACGCTTCCTGTGACAGCAGTGAGTAGAGTTTGGTTTTTCCTACCTCTGTGTTCAGAGCAGGCATACAGACAGAGACCCACCTAGTGAGATGTTCATGTTATGGTCCATATGTTCCATATGGTTATTGTCCATATGTTCCAAGTTGCAGGGAAGCTAAGATATTCATCCATAGCTTATGGATGCATACCTTAGCGTCCCTGCAACTTGGAGCATATGAAAAATTCACTAAGTGGGTGTACGCAGTTCTTTGCTGGTTTACTTATATCAATTAACTCTGATTTAGGCCATGTCCTGGGATGCTTAGAGTGATTTGTAGGCAAACTACATAAGTAAATAAGTAAAACTTTCTACTTGCTTGCCAAATCCTGAAAGCAAATCTCATTCGCTTAACCTTAAATAAATACCTTTTCCAATTAAACAATGCTGGGGTGGGCATCATTTAAAGATGGGGTGATAGGTAGGTGTGCTGAAGTCCCACCTTCTTACTTCATTGAAACATCTCACTAGCAGAGGTAGATGCAGATTAACTGGGCATATATTGGTTGTTCACTAAAATACGCTAAATGGCTATAATGAGTATAGAGTATATTCTTTGATCTTTCCTAGTGGTATAATAATTAATAATGACTGTAGGGGATGCAGCTCAGCAGAGAGTATGTTATCGCTTTATAACATTCACATGCCTCACAATGTTTTTTCAGCAACAATAGTGGAGGTACAACTAGGACCATTGTAATGATGACCAGGGGATCATTGTAATGATGTCATATTTGGTCGTGATGCTATAATCTGGCGTTACAGGTAGTCACAATGTATGTGGTCTAAAGGTAGACCACCAGGGATACTTGCCCAAGCATAGCCACCTCTTCCCACAGGTAATATGCACATTAGGCCATGCGAAGTTGCTCCAAACTATTTGAATTACGAACCCCCCCTTAGGGATTTTTTTACAAGTACTCTCTGCAGCTGCTTTTGGGTATGCAGTAGTACAACATTTTAAAATCCCTTTAAGTTATACTTTTTTGTAATCATCTACACTTCAGTGGTTGCTGAAACAGCTGGTTGCACAGGCTGAGTCCTAGCAGCACTCAAACCCATGCCCAGATGCTACACAGGAGCCAAGCCATCCAAAACAGAAGAAAAGGACCAAAATCCTGAGCGAGAGGAGGTGTTTATGCCAAACCAGCTCACACTCCTCCTCTCTTTTTGAGCTTAACACAATTAATTCCTAGTTATGTGTAACCTGTAGCATGTGTAATGAATAATTGCTTTCCAATGCAGTAGCCTCACTGTCATATAAAAACTAAAAGGTCTGCCAAATCATATAATACCTAAATGTCAGCTCCTTAGGAATGGGACACCAGTATGTACAAGTGGTATTCTACAGGTTTGTTTATCTTTATGGGCCAGCTGAACCATATTTGTTGTTATGCAATGTAATCAGATCCAATACTACTTTTAATTTAGTAGACAGGCTTACATATTTTCACGTGTTTAATTTATCGATTTTATCCAGGCTACCAAGTAACTGGTTCATTTTATGCCTGTGCACCATCAGAGTCTCAGACGCCTGGAATTCCATTAGAGCCAAGCATAAGGTCTAGCGAGTCCATTGCATTAACAGGTAAGCTTCTCGTAGTTAACTATTTGATACATTAACATGCTTTGCATCAGAATATTTGCTTATTTAATTATATTTATTACAATTTAGCACATCCATCAACCTGTGTACTCTACTTGGATCAGGTTATCTGTTCTTTTGTTAGTCTACTGTAGTGGGCCCCACAACCAGATTTTTCTTCAGATTTTTGCCAAAAAAACAAAACCACGTTTTTTTTTAAAATTTATTGTGTCCTTGGTTCATTGTGTGCATTATTTTGCACTTTTAGAACCCACCCTTCTGACTATTCCTCAAAATGTTCTTAAATTTTTCCTAGATCGTTACTCATATGATTTATCCACCATGGAGTGTCAACCCTGTGACAGATATTTGTGCCATCTACGAAAAGGTATATCACCCTTCCAGAAGAACCCCATAACATATTCCTTAGGTCTCCTGCTAAAAAATCTCTATTTTATGCAAATGTGCCATTTGACAACTTAGATTTTTTTTTGTTATTGATTAGGTTGAGATTTTTGCAATTATATATGTAAAGCATTTGAAAATGTGAAAGATGTTTTTCAGCAAACTGGGGGAAAGCGTTTTGCATGGGACACTTCACTTCCCTCAAGAAGCTACTCTACAAATGAACAAATGCAGATATAATTTGCTTCACTTTGCTTTTCCAATTGAATAATTAATTGGAATGATAATATTGAGCCCGACTGTTAGCGCCAACAATTTACGCAGAGCTTATGAATGATTGAAATTTTCTTTTGTAGACTGCAGACTACATATCAGTTTATATTACCGTGACACTCTTGTAAATGAGAGGACAACTAGTAACCCAGAAGGATGCAGGATTACTCATGGACAAAGTTATGAAATCAGTTGCTTGGATCAAGTCTTCTTCCCAGACCCTGAGGATAGCAACCTGAGGAAAAACATTGAGAAGATGCTGAACCACATGGATAGAGGTGTTATTGTGTGGATGACTCAGGATGGGATATACGCTAAAAGACTGTGCCAGAGCAGAATATACTGGGATGGACCCCTATCCATGTACAGTGACAGGCCAAATAAGCTGGAACGGGACTTGCCCTGCAAATTATTTGATACTCAGCAGTTTTTAACAGGTACATTAAGAAGTAGATGTGTGCCTCCTTGGATCTCTGAAATGGAACTACAATTGATAATATTCGTTATAATCTTTGTTGAACCCAGTGTTTTCATTATATTCACCATAGTTTTTTTACTCATAGACAACTGTAATAAGCCTAATTATTATTACACATATATGTAACAGAATCAAGAAATGAGATCAGATAGGTTAGACATTTTGGCACTAACCTGGAAAGATGGTACATAATAAGTGTTCCTGGCAAAATTTCTGAATAAGACAACATTTTGAGAAATGTAAAAATTATTTCAAGGAATGTTTTGGGCATTCAACAGTAGTAGAAATGTTCTCTTTAGTGCTAGTGCCATTTAGCTACAAATGTGTTTCTATTACAGCTACATTGCTGAAAGTAACATCAATGGTTGCAGGTGACAATTCACCAACAGTTTAGTAGTTTTCTTTGCCTTAGATTTCAGTACTTTTTTAGTACTGAATGAAAATTATTATTTTTTTCAAGATGGAAGGCAGCAGTAGATGGTGAGTTTTAGAATTCGGACATACTTCAATAACAAAAAGTAATATTGTTTCTCGCATCCTTTTAAATTCTCTGTGAGACAAAACTATTTTTTTTATATAGAAGTGGATACAATTTTTGTATTTATAATGTGCTTCTCTTGCATTTACAGTTTACGTTTAGTTTTAGACATTTTAAACAATAGCTTAGTAGCTCACAAATTCTTGCCTAAAACAGTTGAAAAATAATGCAGATAATTTGTGGAATTAGCCAAATTTATATGGCCTAACTGGTTTAATTCAATTTTCAGCACACAAAATCATTATATATTGTTCGAAAACATTAACGTCTATCCCAATAGGGTTAGGTATCAGGGCTCTCTTTGACGTGGGCCAAAGCAATTGTCCTTGTTGTGTGCTGGCAGCAGGTAGGACTGGAGGCACTAGAGAGGAACAATTGGGAAGCTAGCTAGAGGACCCTGATTTTTTACGATAATGGTATGAGAAATCAAAAAACATCTTTTGTAGTACAACAGATATTAAGATCACTGCCTTAATTATTTTATTCATATCAGAACTGCAGGCATTTGCTCACCATGGACGCCCAATGCCAAGGTTCCAGATCACCTTGTGTTTCGGAGAAGAATTTCCAGACCCACAGAGAGGGAGGAAGCTAATAACAGCTCATGTAAGTCTTGCAGCTTCATATCTTCATCATCTTCATATATATTAAAATGAGGAAGATAAACAATATCTTATACTGGCGTCATTCAAACCTTATTTGTTTTATACTTTTATATAATAGATTGAGCCTCTGTTCGCAAGGCAGCTGATTGGATTTACTGAGCAGAATGGTGGACACTTTATGAGGGCATATGATTTATCAGATTACATCAGCAACTCAGATGAATACCACAGACCTATTCGCCATGCCTCGCTTCAGGAATGATCATCACCTGGTACTTTTATTATCTTCCCATTGCTGAACTTCATTAATCACAGAATCAAAGAGAACTGACAAAATATCTTAAGGGACAAACATGTAGTTCCTACATGTAGCCTGAGAGAAGACTGAGAAAGACTGGATATTTACAGATTGTTTGCAGTATTGTGGCTCTATAGATACATTAATGATTATCTGTATTGTATTCTCCAGTACACAAAGAAGGAATTTGTGAGCAACTAAGCTATTGTTTAAAATGTCTAAAAATAAACGTAAACTGTAAATGCAAGAGAGCCACATTATAAATACAAAAATTACAGTGAACGAATATGTTATCAAGTGGCTTTGATGACAAGATGTATTCATATACATATAAGAAGATATTTCTTCTTCTTTCAAATGAGGGCCTCTCGTACGCTATATGGACAAAAGTATTGTAACACCTGACCATCCCACCAACAGGGACTTGGATGACATTGCATTCTAAATACATAGACATTAATTAATATGAAGTTGGTCCCCCTTTACAGCTATAACAGCTTCCACTCTTCTGGGAAGGATTTCCACAAGATTTTTGAGTGTTTCTGTGGAAATTTCTTCCCATTCATTCAGTAGAGCATTTGTGATGTCAGGTACTGATGTTGGACGGGAAGGCCTGTCTTGCAATCTCTGTTCCAGTTCATCCGAAAGGTGTTCGATGGAGTTGAGGTCAGGGCTCTGTTCGGGCCAGGACCTTGCTTTGTGCACTGGGGGACAGTCATGCTGGAATAGCATGTAGGTTTTTACCTTGATTGTGATTCATAATTAGATTCAAAACTAGGGTTTCTTTTTGATGCATTGTTTCTTGTGCACACATTATAGATTAACCTAAGAGTTTTTCAGGCTCTTCCTAGGCCTTTGTCTTTTTAACAAACTCTTAATATTGAATTCATGCTTCAGACTTAGTTGTATGCATCTCGAAGATGTCAATATTTGGGATATACTATCCCGCTCTCAGACTGCTCTTGCATTTGACACACATTGTTCTTTTGAGGAAGTGTTTTTGCTTAATCATTTTATTCTTAAATATGCTAGCTGAGTTTATGTGGTGAGAGTTTTAGTTTTGTATTATGTAATTGCCAGTTTCAAAGAGACACTGGTGATCTGGGAGCAGATTCAGTAGCAGCGAATTCACATCAAGTTCTGATTTTTTTTGGACTCGCTATACTTGCCATATGGGGCTTTTATTTTCTTTTTGATGTACGCATATACATTTCACACGTTGCTGACCGGTACATGTTTGGTGCTGGCATGTGTAACCTCACAGAAGAAAGGCAGTAATTATTCTTTACATCCCACCTACCACACACAGTACTTTACATGTCCTGGTCAGCTACATGGGAAATTGAGGTATTCCTCAAAGAAATAGCTGATATGACAACCCCCCTTTATAGGGCTGAGAGAATGTGCCAAAGTTGACCTCCAATTACAGGAGATATGTAATGGAATGTTAAAGGCCCAATAAAAATGAAAATCGTGAATTTGTATAGATCCCTGGACTCCTTTCAAGTTAAATCCACAAAAATGTTGTTCTGTAAATAGGCCTTTAGCCCCTTCAGTCCCCTTATAGCCGTAACGGTACATCCAGAAAAGGCATCGAAAGATATTTACAAGTATGTCCTGTACAAAATGCAGTGGTGCGCTTCATATAAAATGGAACGCGTACTCCTTCTTGGCTGAGTCAGATGATAAAGCCGATGTGGCTGCATTAGATCCTGACGCAATATCTGACATGTCTAGTGCTTTATCAGATAATGAGACAATATCTGATGTGTCAGATAATGCTGATGGCCAGTTTCCTTCAGATGTACAGAACCTGTGCTGGAGGAAAAGTGGGTCCCCCCAAAAATGACCATACAAATCCCCCCTTTATTGAGACTCCTGGCATCAGATGCCAATATTTTTTTTCAGTTCGGATTTCATCCCTAAATGTTTTGAGCTCCTTGCTCAAGCAAACATTTGTGCAGCCCAGTGTCAGGCAGCTGACAAAAGGCCCTTATAGCCAGGGATGGCATTTCGTTGACTCCCATGAGGTCCATACATTTTGATTATTGAACCTTATGATGGGCACGGTAAAAAAGCCCACCATACACTCATATTGGAGCACAGATCTAGTTCTGTCCACTCCCTTTTATACCAATATCTTGTCCAGGACAAGATGTTTTGATTTACTTAGATTCCACCATTTTCCCACTGCCCCCCTAGAGATCACCCCAATTTGACAAATTATTTAAATTACACCCATTATTATTATTATTTGAATAAATTCTCTATAGTATATACCTGAGAAGAACATTGCAATTGATGAGTCGCACTTCCCTTCATATCCCTCTTTGCCAGGACTCTATATTGATAAGTGCTCCATAATTTACCATATCAGGGTAAACTATTAGATTTCTTTTATATCTATTTCTTTTTTTACATTTTGTTAGGGTGAGCCACAAGGGAAAAGGGGGTATTATTAAAAAAATTATATACTATACTGTTGCTTTATACTATACTGTTGCTGAACAAAAAGTGTGTGAAATTATTCCTACAGCTAACTTTGGCAGCGATTGTAAGTCGAATAGAGTGGCCAAATACTCCTGATGAGATACTATTGGGTGTCTGTTTTACAGCTATACATTTTTTTATTGTGTACATTAAAGCAAAATGTGAAATTTTCATGTTTGGAATCTGTAACAAGCATGTATCAACATGTCCTGTAATGTCCAGAAAACAAACTAAAAAACCCCTTTGCATGTGGGGTATTTCTGTAATCTGGAGATGAGGCTGAAGATTTTTGGATGATTTTCTCTTCCATATGCATAGCCTACGCCAAAAGTGTTGCAAAAAAGTATTCCTATAGGCAAATTTGGCAGTGATTGATGGCCAAATAATTGCATGAAAATTATCCAAATGCTCCAGATGAGATAGTCTGGGTTGCTGCTTTACAGAAATATAAAATTTTGAGGGTATTTTCTGTCAACTTCACTAATTTTGTAAGGATTCAGAGGATTTTTTTCTATTTTTCGCTAGTTTTTACTAAATTACTCATTCTAAATGTTCAGATAATCATGTAACCTTGGTAGAATGCTCTATCTCTCAATACATAGTTTACATGGGTGCACTATTCGCAGGAAAAGAGAATAATGGCTAAAAGGACTGAAACTGCAGGGCTTAAGAAATTGCTTTACTCACTATACCATACCAGTTGTATACCCTGTATTTCAATGCAGAAATGCTTATTCGCTTTGCCAATGCAGGCAACATTGTCTGTACTGATCAGGTTTAAGCTAACTTGGATAGGTGTTTTATAGAATTGATTGTCTTAAGATGGACAGTGGTGCGACCAGCAATACAGTGAGATGTGGTTTCGTTACATCGTAAGAAACACTGGAAGAGAATTCAGGGTTACATACTAACCGAACATGTTAAACCTTTTCCTATATAGTTTTATTTTGTATAACATTTTAATATTAAAATATAGCTATTATGTAAATATTACAGATGTGTTTTGACAATCAATATTTGTCTTGGGATTGTCTTAGAGTGCAGTGTATTTTTTTTTCTTATTTTCTTTTAATGAAGAAGGGGTTGACCTGTTCAGCTGATATAAGCTGTAGGAGTTGTGTGGCACATCTGTAACAATGTGGTTATTCCAAACACCCAAATTGTTGTATATGTTGGTATTACACTTATTAATGCTACTATTTTATCTGTGTGGTTCTTTTTTGAATTGATGATTGCTAAACCTTTGGGTACTAAAGTGAGTGTCACACAAAAACAACAAAACTAACCATTTAATTAGAAAAACATTTTTTTGTAGCATGCCATTTGTTACATTTAACAATATTTCTAATAAAATCACTTACACATTCCCAATCTCTTTACTAATTGGCTGCTCATTTAATATGTTTTTAAATTATATTTCATAATTCATGCAAAAATTGGAAACAATATGAAATACAGTACCACCTAAAATGTTCCAACATTAGAGGGTAGCAAGTGTTGCGGACCATTGTCCACTAGTAGGGATATCAGGCAGGTTTTTAAATGGACTATACTTTGCCTGTGAAAACCTTCATACCATATTTTGGATTAGTGTTACGGTCTCCATATCTACTTCCACCTCCATTCTGAGCTTATTTTTTTTACATAAAGCAGTCATTGCTTGCTTTGTTCCTTGCTTGTTTTTTATTTTCTCAGGTTTTATTTTCTCAGGTTTCTTTGTTGTTTGCACTCCCACATACTTCTTCTTTTGCATTGCATTGTTTATTCCGTTATGTTACCTCCAATGTGTAGGCAAATAAAGGTTGCTTTGACATTCCTTGGCATTTCTGAGGTACTTGCATTCAGTGTTAGAGACATTTAGGTTTAATGATAACAGAAGATAATTGTATACAATGCCCACTTTTTTCATATACTGACAATATTTTATATTTTGATACCTGTATTATTTCAATGTAGCATCAAGCTATTTGCAATAAATAAAGTTGAATATACAAACCCAATGTGTGTGGTTCTTTGGGACACTTATACATATTACATTTACAAGTATGGATTCATCGCCATAGCCATCATGCATAATATACACTATCAAAAGTATGTGGACAACTGACCATCACCTCGATTTAGGCTTTTTTGGACATCCCACTCCAAAACCATAAGCATTAATATGGAGTTGCACCATCCCCCCCACTTGGCTATGGGAAAAACAGCTTTTTTTAATTAATAATATTTCACTATTTTAAATCTATATAAACCTACAACACTTTAATGAGTTGAAATTACTTAAAAAGACATAAAAAAACACTTGTAAGAATGAAAAAAGCATTGGGGAAATACCTTGTTGAAAAAATGAAAATGAAGCTAACACGGCATATGAGTAATAACTTGATTAGAGTTTCTCAATGTGCAGCGAAAAGCTCTTTTTGGTTAAACGACAAAGCTCCAGCTTTTCACTAGTGAAAGACTACATAACATTTATGAAGATCTAGCTACATATACATAAAATACACACTTTTATATATAGTCAGTTTTGACCCGAGGATAAACCTTTACTTCTTTCGTAAATGTACTGATCACTAGAATAGTACTTAATGTCTAATCTAATCAGAATGGAATACAAAGACAGCTCCAGAATATGTGAACCTGAAACTTGCCTATTTCTTAGATTAGTCCTTCATAAAAGGCTACATGATGCTCACTTCCTGCCACTTGCGTGTGGAGGGGCAATTAGTGTCAGAGAAGGCATGAGTGTAATGGCATACATATGTCTAGCAGTATCCATAACACAGAACTGGATCCTCGTGCAAGGATATATATATATATATATATATATATATATACACACATATACAAACACACACACACACAGACACTTAGGCTGCTCTAGAATCAGCTTCCTTTAATTCTGTATGCATACCTACTGTAATCCAGTGTCCGCATGTCCCATATTCTCATACAAGTGCACTTATTATACCACCCCTTTATTATACCCTAAGACATAAACCAGTAAGTAAATAAAAATATACATACACATATGCTTTCATTGTATTAACTCTAACGTGTTAACTCCGTATTAATGCTGAAGGCAATATGCAAGTGATGTGTCTTCACTGGGCTTCTTTAGGACACATGACCGATGCTGACATCACCAACAGGACTCAACCTGTATACTGCTAGTGTGCATCTGGTCTGCATGGACAAAGTACCATGGAGGCCCTTGTACAGCCCAGCTGTGTGGGGGAAACCTATGGCACCTTCCTTGAAGCTTTGAAGTCTCTCATACTAGTCAAGAAAATGCTATGTTATTAACTTTATTTTGTCACTGTACAGGTACACAATTATAAAGCATAGTGGGTCTCTACCTGCAGATGCTTAAATACTATAGCAGACATCTGGGTTCTGTGTTTAATAAAACAACTATGTAAAGTGTGGATGTTTCAACCCCTGTAACTTTGGTTTTCTAAACCAACAAAAATCAAAATGGTGCTATATTTTATTTACGTGCTGTTTATTAGCCCAAATATCATAATGCGTATAAGAATCAGTTGATACATTTATCATATTTGTAACAGTGTAACTGTGGCAGGCATGTACGAGTTACTGAGTGATTTTTCTTAGGCGGGATTTAGACGTTGTGGTGTTGGATGGCTTTCTTAGTTCCTCAAGTCTTCATACTGACAGAGGAAGAAGGCTGGAAGCAGGTCAGCTGCAGGTGCATGCTACTTTTAAACTCATTCAGCAGCTCCTCCAGTAACCTGTGGAGGGGAAAGCATTGTTATAGCTAGGATGACAACAACAGTGATTATACTAACTAGAGCTGGAAATATGACAAACCGTGACTAATTTAGGGACTGAGCACAGCATAGGGGAGTTAGAGTTTAGACCCTGAATTATTCTAAGCCCTTCTTAAAGAGTTATAGGCATTTTTTGCTGCACTTATTTAACTTTATAACCGGAGATATTATTTTGCATTTGCTTTTTCTATTAACAAAACGTGAAACTGTTGTTTATTAAACTCCAGAGTCTGTCCATCCAGGAGCCCTGGATCATGCTTTGGGCTTTAAACAATACTTCCAAATGTATATTTCAATGCAGCAAATTCACTTTAATGCCAAAGTCGGCAACAACCAAATCCTTCTTTGTGGCTTTCCGGTCTCTCACCGACAGCGGTAACAGATTTGTAAGACTGTTAATAAAACGTGCAGTATCTCAAGTTCAACAATCTCACAGTGATGTAGGACGTGCGATATAAATGGCAATTACTCACTTTTTATCAGACCCGCTTGGAAGTTGCGGTAGAGCTTCCAGAGCTTGTTTGAAGCTGGACCTAAGTTGCATCAGAGATGATCCAGATTAAACATTAATACATATTTGTGTTGGAAAATCTTTGTTCCTAGCATTACATTTTTGTACTATGATGCTATCTTTCATAATTAGAACACAAAGCAATTACAATTTACTAACAAGCATTTGTATCCATACTATATGTGTTTTTTTCAATCTAAAGAGGATCAGCAGCTTCCCTAAATGTGAAATTGTACAATTCAATATTCGTTTATACTGTTATAACTGTTTATATATTGACTCTAAGTTGAAACTGGTGGTGGACAATGATTGTTTTAATCATCCTTTTAAACAAAAATGGAAATTTACAGCTCTTGTAACAAAACTCTTAAAAATAGCAGAATGGTAAGACAAACAAATGTTATTTCAACATAAAGACTACACATCCATATACCTACTAATCTTTCTGAACAATAAGACTTTAATTACATTCCGTAATTGTTCTATATATTCTGGTAATGATCACCTACATTCCCTGGTTTTAAACTGGAACCAACATGCTACTTCTACAACTGATAGAAATGGACAAATTGAAACAACTTCTCTTAATGTACATGATCTTCATTTTATGAGCTTTTATTTTACAGTACTGGATAATATATTAATATATGGTTATTATCTATGAATAATCTCCAGTAGTTCGTGGATCTAATGATCTTCTACATGACACATTTAAGTTACTTTTAATGTCTACCCACCATATTCAGTATTTATGTAAACCCTCCAAGAAAATATTTTTTTAAGAGCAAAGATGTTATTAAATAAACAACCTCTAATCTAGTGATATGAAAATGTCAGTAGAGGGCAAAGGATTAAAGGGAAAATATTTGGATTTTCTCAAATCACTTTAGATTATACTCAATAAGATCACAGGCAAGGTAACAATCATCATTTAAGAGTTTTATTACAATAAAAATGTTAAAAGTGACCAAGAGCATAAGCAAGCACAACTGAATGACTCAATGAAACGCAGAAGCGAACTTACTTGCTGTCATTAGTCAGATAAACTGCAACTGTATCTCTGAGAGCACAAATTTCAAGTCTTGCCTAGAAAAAAGGAATACAAAATGAAAATAATAATAAAATAATAGGCAATTAAATCCAGTTTCTGCTCAAAAAAAACCTTTAGGTTTGTGATTTGGTGTGAAATGTAACCTTCTCCCGGTCATTTGATATCGAAAGGGATACTGCAACCACCATATTCACTTGATAATATACATAATGCATTTGATAGCTCTGTGGTCCATTTAACATTTGACGGTATCTATTTTGCACGTGCATGTAAGATTCATCAGAAATTCTCAAATGCATTTGTCTCTTCCTGCGCCACTCAGCTATTTCCTGTTGAGTTAATTCAATGGGAGTGACTTTCTGTCGTTGACTGGCTACTTCAAACAGCCAATCAGTGACAAGAAATTTCTCACCACAAAGGACGATGGCAGCAGTGCTGCAACTTCAAGTAAATGTTTTTTTTACCTTAGAAAGGTACCAAGGACATTAGATTGATCCTTTAATGTGTTTACAAATTTCCCCCCAGTAAGTAACTAAACCATCTAAATCAGTTTCACCAACTGAATTTGTTGCCGTCAAGTCTGTGGCTCATTTTAAAATAGCCTCGGATGTTAGAGGGAATCGTTAAATCTATTTTGTACACTTATGTGCAACACTTAACTATTAGTATTCAAACAAATGTATGGTCCTTATATTCTAATAAACTTGTCCTTTAAATAGTGAATGAATGAGAAAGAGAGTTTATCTATTAATCCAACCTGATGTGTTAAGGTAAGGTGGCTGTGGGAAAACACTTTTGGTTTGGTCTGCAAAATACATTTCTTGATTGAAAAGTTTTTAATAAAGGACAGACCTGTAGTGCCCCGTTTCTGCTGAAGGAAGACACGCATTGCATGAGTCGGCTAAGTTCCTCACCCACAGCTTCCACGATCTTTGACATTACTCTGGGGACCAGTTCTTTTGAAATGGCAAATACCTGGAATTAACAAACCAGTGCGTTTTCTAATTATACAGGGGCTGATTTTTATCTTTCTAGGTGGCTGCACAGAATTAAACTTGAAAAAAGAAATACAATAAAAAATAAAAACTGGAAAAAAGACACATTTCATGCAAAAGCCACAAACACTATGAACTTTATCTTTTCAATTCAATCCTTCAAGTCGTCACAAGCTATTTTATCAATTCATGAAATCATATAGCAGATGGTGATACAATGCAAAATAGCTTACCTCCGCATGCACAGCAATTATGTTTACCAGTGCCTCCTTCAAATAGTTTCTCACACCTGTATTCAAAGAAATTATATATATATATGAATATATATATTATTATA
This sequence comes from Spea multiplicata, assembly GCA_009364415.1. NCBI lineage: Eukaryota > Metazoa > Chordata > Amphibia > Anura > Pelobatidae > Spea > Spea multiplicata. The sequence continues at coordinate 39,410 of VKOC01004008.1, forward strand.
TATATGACAAATTAGTAACAAATTAGTAAATTCACATTTTTCTCAGTTAGTGTCACACATTTCATCAAAATGTTCTAGGCTGAAAATGTATCTTTATCATAATATAAAACAAGTTATGAAACTTACAAACTACACTTATATATGAGTCTCTTTGAGAGCCATGTTGAAATATAAAGGAACTAAAATTATTTAGTGAATCTTGTTTTTTTATTTTTTATACTGAACGAGATGAAACCATGAAACACTGCCATGACTAAGACAAAAAGGGGCTTAATCACTAAAGAGAGAGCTGTGGTTTTAACTTCCTTATTCACTTTTAATTATGAAGTGTTAGCAATGGCAAGTTTCTCTAGCAAAAGGGGAGCTGGCCCTAATGTATGAAGGGATGAATAACTCTCACTGATTTGACTATGCATTATACAGGACCAGCCAAGCTCTTCTAGCAGAAGAAGCTCATTGGGATTGCCCCTTTATACTGTATAATAAAGTCAAAGAGCTGAAAGACAACCTCTCCAGGCAACTCTCCCATCAGCAAATAGACTTCAAAGTCAAATGTTGGTTGAATTAGAACTGTTGTGGTACCACGATAACATATCTGTGAAAAATGATGTAGATGAAGTATTACTGTTGAATATGCAATGAATAAGGTATAATAGAATTAAGAAGGCCGATGTTATGCTAGCACATATGAAGTTAAGCAGGAATCGCCTTTGAAATCTGCCTCGTCTGCCTTGTTAAAGGACAGGTTGTAAAAGGCAGTCAACCAGGTGAGTAACCTAAAAAAAAGAATGACCGTCTGGGTCCATACAAACGACTGTAATGACCCAGAGAGCCCAAAGATGGTGTTCCGGAGTTATTGCGCGGAAGCACAGGGCATGGTGCAGGGCGACTGCACTCTCCAGGTTGTAGAGCACCAGGGCCCTGACACAGCAGCGGATGTTGTCCAGAACAAAACAGAGCTGGAGCAGGCATGAGACATAGCTCTCCAGACGAATGTGCAGGATGCTGCAAGCTGGGAGTAGGAAAGCTATGCTTAGCCCAACACTACGCCAAAGTACTCCAATACACGGTGGGTCCTAGTGCTAAACCCTGCCTACTGAATCACTAATAAGCTGAAACCAAACAAATCTTTACACAGAACAGAGAAGGGCATACCTTTAGACGGCTGACTGAGACAAACATAACAAACGGGCACACCTTAAAAAGGAAACAGGAGCTGAAGCTAACAGCAGGACTGAAATCAAAGAATCAGAAGTACAGGACAGAGCATAAGGAAATCCAGGAATGGATTACAGCAAAGGGGAAACAGTAGCGAGACAGGGGAACTGTAGTGAGACAGGGGAGCCTAGAGACAAGCAGCTCTGCAGCCTTAATGGGGCGTGACACCGTCTTTTTAATTACATCTCTTCTGTGTGCCTGAGGCTACGTGCGAGATATATAAGCTTCAAATAAAGTTGAAGGATGAACATACGGGTTCATTTTAAATACCCAGTAAGTCCATTATTTTGTTAACTTTCACATAGAGAAAAAAGCACAGTGTAAATCATACTGCAACATTGTGTTTCACAACACCACATAAATATAATATTTATATATAGAATACAGTTAGGAGATCCAACATTTTACACAGAATATAAGCCTCTACAATTTGCTTCAACTTGCTGTTAATAAAACTAATGACTGGAATAGCAAAAATATAATGCAGGCTGTTTGCTAATGCCTAAAACTCCAACCACAAGGGGATAAGTAATTATTTTAACATTAATTAACAAAGATAACTTGGTGTAGCATTATTATTAAAGGTATATACTGCATATGCATACATTAATTAACCTACATTCCGGGGACTATTCACTAAAAAGAGTTCAGTTTCAAGTCCTTCACTTTGCTAATAATTATGAAGGGTCAGTCCTGGCATGCTTCTTCAGCAAGAAGGGCTGAGCTACCCCTGCATAATATATCATGTAAAGATAAAGGTCAGCTAAGTTCTTCCTGTAGCAGACATCATTTGTGGTTGGCCCTTCATACTTGTTGTGAAGTCAATGAGTTAAAGTCACAACTCTCCATCAAACTTCCCTGATAACTCTGCCAAAAGTAAACACACTATGTTTTAGGTTGGAGACTATGTCTGAATGATGCCCGGTGTACTGGATAATGAGATATATTTGTACAAAACAGCCATCACACTCAGCATGGGGTTCCAATACTCATGGCTTCTAGATACAAGGATCAAGTAATCTCCACTGATACTTGTTTATTAGAATATTTCACTTTGATTTCTATGTCCTCCAGGCATCTACTTTTAACAGATCCTTTACATACTCTCTTTCTTTGTATTATTTAAGCATTAGTTATGGTAAACACTGTTTACCATTACATAGGATAGTTTTTCATGTGTTGGGTCCTTAATTGCTACACAGTTATTAAAAATGTATGTATGTCTGAGCTGGGCAAATATAAACTCAAACTGTGTTTCACAATAAGATAAGTTGTGAATTTCTTTGGTATTCAAAATATGTATAATTCCCCGACCTTTAAAAAATAGTGTGGTCACCTGCTGGTCGGATATATAAGATGCTGATTTGAACTACCTGGTGACTATGATGTCATATGTGTGAGAATTGTCCCCACCCACAGCTCTCGCCTACTTGTCTAGGTAAGAGGTACAACACACTATTGGGATTTTCCCAGGAGGCCAGCAAAATTATTATCTGTTAAGAACAACTTCATTACTCAGAATTTTTTTCCCAGTAAACCCTAATCAGTCACCTATACAATAAGCAGAGAGGGAAGCTTTTATGCCTTATACAGTGTAAAGACAAAAAAAACCAAAAAAACAAACGTCTCACTAACTTTCCTTCCTTCTGCTCAATGTTTGCAAGGCTGCTTGAAAAGAAGCAAAAAAACCAAAACACATTAACACCCAGAAAGGAAACATAATGGCTGTGGCTAGGAAGTCTGACATCAAGCATTCTTTTTATCTCTTTGTTGTTTTTTTTTATATACCAACGTGAGCTTTTTAAACCGAGTTGTAAAGATACAAGGATTCACAAATTAATCTCAATTACTGTGAGACTTTTTTTATAATATACTGCTTAGGACTATACATTGCATGCTTGTGAGCAGGGTAATCTTTTGGGTCTATTCACTAAGAGCTGTGGTTTCAACTCTTTGATTTCAATAATTCTATTATAGTTGTGGGATCCCTTTAAATTTTAATGGTGTCCCATATGCAAATGCATAGATCAATTCTGCAGGATCCCCCCATATGTATTTGCCCCTTTGCCCATGCATGAGATGTGTTTAGCCACTTAGTTGGAGAGCTTTTCTGCCACGACTGGCTGCTTCTGATTTAAGTATCTTAGCACCCATATTGTGTAAAGCACAATAACAGTAACAATATAACAATAATACAGAACTGGGCATTGCAGACCATATTGTGCACAGATGGCATGAAATGCTAATGAAATTTATAATTCTTACCTCATACTTTAAAATAGTGGTTTATTTACAAATGCCGTGGCACCTGGGTGCTACAATGCTAGCAAATATTTACCAGATTTATGAAACACTACTTGGGTAGTGAACTTCATTCATTATTTTCACTGACGCTACTATCTTTCAATAGCCAGAAGCTGGAAACACTTTTGGAACATGCCTACTTATTTAACCACAATTTCCTGTTTTCAACTTTTCAAATCTCCTATTGCTCAGAGCTAAAAATAGACACACATAATGTTATAAATAAAAAGGTGCTTTTTTGACAGCGCTGATGATGGGTTAAGGAAGATGCTCATGCCTTTTCCAAAACACACATGTATAGCAGTTGTAAATTTATTGTAAAGCAAGCAACATTTCAGAAGAGGGGAGAAAGTGATCCGAAATGAGTTCTGTCCACATAATGCACAAACAACAGAAAAAAAAAACAAACAATGATCGTTACTTGCTTAGGAAAGTACTGCAGAGCATCTGATAATCTGTATCCATTATGTGTGAAAGTGGATATGACACATTAGAGAACAAAACTGAAATATTCCTTGATACAAAACCATTGAGTCAAGTAAAAAAAAACAAACCAGCCAACTAGCCACCAACTAGCCACATATGAACAGGAGAAAGGCCTGCCTTTTGTCATTTACAACCCCAAGCTCAATATGCTTTTTGTATAGATCAATGATTTAACTAAAGCCAAGTGTGTGGTTTTCTCATTCTCATACAAACAAGCATGCTGAAAGTAGGAATAACGGTTCCAAAATAATAGCTCAAATACTGTGCCTTTTACTGTCAATATCTAAACCAAACAAAACACAGATGTTTCTATGCACAATACAAAGGCTTTTATCCCACCACTGGCAACTAAGGCCAAACAAATGTGCTCAACTCATTACAGGTTAACATAAACTATTTAATATGGTAGTTAGGTTTGCGCTTTGTATATGAAAATGGTGCAATAGTTCATTATGGACTTGATGTATAAGAGTATAATATGTATGAAAGTGACCCCCCCAAAGTGTCTGAAGTTCCAGTTGCTGGAATTAAAATGTACGTGACACATACAAGGACACCAATTTAAGTTGCCATAGTCTGGTCCCTCCCTTTAAAAGCTGAAGGTCGGAAAGGTCTGGTCCCTTCCTTTAAAAGCTAAAGGTCAGAAAGGAGTCTGATAAGGAACATTTTTATTTAAAAAAAGTAGACTAGGTCATACATATAATGGACTTCCAGAAGTCTTAAGGGAATGGTTTTGCAAACACACGTGCCTTAGGCCGACCAAAACATTCACTCAGGTTTAGAGTATTGTAAAGAAGAGGTATAGTTCTGGGACATTATTTCTAGCATTACATTAAAATCATATTTTGAGATACTCAGGCCATTTAAAGGCAAAAGCGCATATCCTTATCATGTGTGGTGCATATCTAATTTCAATTTACTGACTTGAAAATCTTGTATCATCTTAACATATCAAGAAAAAATCTACTATGATTGCTTTTGATACATTCTACAGCAGGACAGTGGATTACCTGTGGGAGTCTGGCAATCTCTCCAGTCAAAATATCCAGCATAAATGCCTGGCTCCAAGGAGCCAACGATAGGATCAGTTTTAATCTCAATAAATGTTTCAAACACCCTTTGGTCCAGTTCCCTCAAACAGCTCGTGCAAGCCTGGAATGATAAATAAAAGAAACATCATTTTTAAAATGCAAATGCTATGTCAGAAAACATATTTGCTTGTTGTGTTTGAGAACCAAAAAGTGATGGAATATTAAAGAAACCAAGAAAGTTGTTAAAAATCTCCGATTCTATGGGTGTCAGAGAAAAAGTAACAGAAAACCCAAAACAAAAGTGATCAAATTTGACATTGTATTCACACATTTTAGAACTACCTTTCGAAAGATTTACTTTATGCTTGATATTTTCTCTATTATGTACAAAAGAAAAAAATAGCAACTCTTATTGTGCTCAATCAAGGAACTAATTTAAAGTGGATGGGAAGAGGGCATGGCCAAGAACCGTCCCCCCACTCGGAGAAAGAGAGAGGGGTAACCAGAGAGTTCCCAGAAATATGAACAAATATAATACTAGCGCTAATGACCTTGGGCTCACAAAAAAAAATAAATAGTGCTAATGAAAAGAATCAGGTAAAAACGATTCAAAATATATTGAAAAATCATACAGAATAACAACAAATGATTAAAGAAAATCTGATAAAAACAAAATAAAGTGAACCAGCAATGGAAATTTTAGTTTGCTGATGACAAACAAACATTGACTGAAAATGGATAAGCATTACTAGAACTTCTCAGTATTTAGCACAGAATTTGCATTCTGAAAATAAATTTAGACTGAATTGTAAGCAAACTATCTTTTTCTGGAAATACAGCAAATATGGCTACAAAGCCGAAATCTGCCTCCGAATGAGAAGCAAATAAAAAATAAATAGAAAAAATACAAAGTAATGTCGCCCACTCTTTTTATTCTTTGAATCACACGAAAAACTTTATATAACTGATAGAAGGAGGTAAAACGGATTGTTTTTTTTTTTGGTTAATGATAACATCTCATCAGTGAGATGCTGACATTGAAAAGCATTGTTCCAGAAACTCACATAGAAATCTGATTGCCTTGGCCTGCATAGCTCTGGTTGTATACAATGTAATAATATGTTCTACAAGATAGGATAATGGCGTCTATGTGGGAGAAACCATATTCAAGAGATACACTTTCAAGCTATCTCCGACCTGGCTATCTCTATACTGAACTGCAGTTTGACTGCAGGATGACGTAAAGTGCAAATGTTTGTGTAATATCTTTACCTGTAACATCTGCTCCTATTTGAATCTAGAGTTCTTAAAATGGAAGGTGAAGGTACCAAAAATACTGATATAAGATATAAGCCCAATATTTCCACCCAAACAAGTGTTCATCGGGTACAAAGACTGGTCTGCATTGACATTTTTTTTTATGTCAGAGGAATTCCTTACGGGTTAATATAAATCGGTGCTGCTAGAAGGAAAAACTTTGTGGTGACATTATGTACATGAACAGTGGATTTCTTACCTTAGTTATTTTCTCAATTCCTTGAAAGCCGTGCTTTTCAAAATGCTCAGCAATGTTTAGTAAGGTATGGCGCTCCAGATAGCGACAGTTGCTTAGAACAATCAATAGCCTTTTTTCCTGATAAAATCAAAAGTATTACAGACTTCAGAAATAAGTGTGTACCGGATGCTTTATAAATCAGTAAATAATCAACATGCTTACAGCCGGAAAACCAGTAGATTTGTCAATCAAGCTATGGGACCCAATCTCAAGCAATCTCTTCCTAAACCCACACCGCTCCAAACATTTTAGGTGCAAATAACAGGAAGTGGTAACAAGGGGGGGCATGATTAAAGATGGTGCCAAGACTAGAACATGAACTTAAAGTTTACATCTCACAACATATCGAAGTGGAATGCTGTCAAATTAACATTAAAAGGTTTAATTAAGGTTTGTCACACATTTATGCTTAAAAGTACGAGGTGATAGGGGAAGCATTCTACACTCTGTTATAGCAAATGAGACCAGGTGAGCAGCGATTCACTTAGATCTGTATGTAGCTCTCCGAAGCTTTTCCGAATCCCACTAGGGCAGAATAAAACGATTCCGACTAAGGTTTGTGGCACTTGAGAAGTGATGGACATTGTACAAATCAGAGTGTCTAAAATTAAACATCATTGGAAGATATCTTTACGAGACTTTAAGATAAAATGTCTATACATTTTGTCTCCTCCCTTTAAAATATACCACACAGCCACAAATGCACAGGGTAAAAATGGGTTCTCTTCAGGGGATGCAATGGATATTTACGCTGCCAGAAAACTACAAATAAAAGTACAGAAGTTGTTTTGCAATAGAGAGTTGAGTTGTGCGTGTTTCTGGAAAAGAACTGACTCGTCACTTCAAGCTCAATGATTAAACTCGATTGTTTTCGCCTCCCACCACTGAGCAAGTATGGGAAAGGGAGATCATTTACAGTCCAAGCTATCACCAAATTGCATTCAACATATATTGTGTAATATATATAGTACATCTGCTGGGGTAAAAAATATATAACAAGCAAATTAAGACTTTAGTTTCATTATGGCTCTATTTAAACCCACACTTACATCAACTACTTATAATTAGTTGTTTTTTTCTGGTACCAAAACATCATTATAACCAGCCAGGTGTGGAATATTGCCACAAATGAACCATCAAAATAAATACAGAAGGAGTTAACATGAAACAAATATACACCCATAAACCTAAAAAAATAATATATTTTTTTTATTTCGGTAATATGGTTGAATGAATACTTTAGCTAATACAGTTCATTATAATGTCTAAAAACCAATATAGAAACTCTAGTAATGAGAAATAACCGATTATTTTTTTACCAATAGGATGAAAGGTAAATTTTACTGACTGGCAAGCAATTGACTTTTGTATTAGAAAAAAAGGAGCCGTTGAAAATTCTACGAAAGAAAGTGCTGTGTGATTCATAGCAAATTCTCATAAACTAATGCACCAATATCCAATTCTAAGAGAGACCATGTAACAGTCAATATACCATGGTTAAAACACCTCAATAAAGTGTTATAAAGGTAATATAGTTAATATATTTTAAACATACAAACGCTGGGGATTTTAAAGTCATACCTCAGTGTTCATTTTTATAATTATAGATTCATGCTATGTTTTGCAAATTTCACTGCTGAAATGCAAGTCACTGAAGAAAGGAAAAAAAATACTTACGGGGGATATGGTAAGGTCTTCATGGATACTCCCAAATAAATCAGGAGAGGAAACATCAAGTGAAATACTTATATAAGAATAGTGTAAATAAATTAATTTGTGGATTTAGGAAGCGCCAAAATCTGTTTTTGTCAATTCGAGGTTTGGGTGTGTGAATGATCCGTGGAACCCAACACATTATTATGTAAAGGAATACTTGTTTAAGAAACATAAATTAATTTTAAGCTCCAAACTACAAGCAAATTGGTAGCTTACTTCGCAACTGGTCCAGTATGGATTTGAATATCTATATTTGAATTCATTTTAAAAAAAATAGTTGCTGAAATGATCATATGTTTGCATTCAACATATTTTAATTTAGGATTTTTCCAGAACTATATTTATAAAAGAGAGACTATGCAAGTTAAGTTTTCTTAAACAAATGTTTAATGAAAGTTATTTAAATGGTCTTTATTCTTAATATAAATGTAAAAGTTTGTCAGTACTAAACTGTTGAATCTGAATACTGACACTTTTAAGCAAATAATTTGACCTAAAATATATGAAAAAAACGATTTCCATGGAAATGTGGTATGTCAGATCTGCTTGTAATACTTACTGCATTGTGTCCATATTACCCTCAGGTTTTGTGCTCAGGTTTTCTAGGCTGGCTATAAATACCTATATATGTAAAACAAAAAATTTAAAAAAAATAATAGGTACGAAACAATTATTGATATGGCTTTTTGGGGAATTTTGCTTTAGGGGAAAAGTGACAAAAGGGATTTTGTAGTAATGACAATTACTGCTGTGAAACAGGGGATGTCTGTTTCTATTAGCATTTAAGTTATTGATTCATTTATTCAGAATAAAGTATTTAGAGGACATGTGCACTGGTAGATTCATTTGATCCCAGCTCCAGGGGCAGCACCATTTGAAAAGAGTGCGCTGGTGTTGCAGTCTTTGATTTAGTTCTTTTGTTAAAGATAATTTGACATACCTGAATAAGACGAATGCACAACTGGCACATGTCATCCTGTACTTTCTGTTGCTGAAAAATCTGTATTAACAAAACATAAAAACAATGTTTTTTAAACTACAGTTGCTATATAAATAGCACTGCAGTAGTAAAGTGATGATTTTAAGCAATGGGGTAATATCCATTGCTTAAAATGGAAGATACCAGTTAACCTATTCCATGGCACAGGAAGAGTTAACAAAGCATCACGCAGCATCCATGCACACCTAGATATCTAAACATCATACATTAACAAACCTTGTCATTAATTTCTCGGGAATTGTGGCCAGACTCTACTGTGAAACCAACAGCCTAAGAGTAACAGGATAGCTTTAAAGGGTACAGATATGATAGGGATCAGGCATGGAGGTCACAGCGCATAACATAGATATAATGTCCAAGATATGCGTATGGGCTCAAACTAGACATGACACGTTTTATGGGCTGACAGCTAACAACGTCTTGTAAACCACTGTGTGAGAAATGCTAAGAGCTCAGCATTTTCTCATACCATTTCTCGGACGCAGTGGTTATGAATGCAGGTGAGAGCGCGGATGGCCCTAAATATAGAAGTGCCATAACAAACAGTATAATATCAGGCCAGTTAGTAAAACAGGTTATGACATAATACTCTAAGAGCATTGTAAACTGCTTGGGCTCTGCACTCTTTACCTGCCTCTTGGAGAGCAAATAAAGGCCTTTTTTCCAAAAAAGTCTTAAAATCTGAGAGGGAACTACCAATTTATTTGATTTCAGGTTAAATCATTTAACCATTTTTCTTTTGTTTATGTGGAATTGTTGTCTTTTTCTAAACTGGGTTTTTTAATTACTAAAGGTATAGTCAATGAGTGTTTCCTTAGATTTGTTACAGATAATAATAATAATGCAAGTATTTTTGTCACAAATCAATCTCTGATCCTAAAATACTCGATCTGCTTTGTTTGTGTTTAAATAATAAAGTTATTTAAATAATTATTCCTAATTCCACCTGTAAACGGCACTTACACTTGCTTCCCCAGGCTTGCATTCAATGACTGGCTTCAGGGATTGCAGGGAGAGAACAACACACTGCTCAAATAGCGTTGGCTGCAATAAAAACATAATAAAAAGATGAGCACTCAGATTTTGTTCAGATGGAGCACTTCAGCACTTAAGCAATGCATCATTTACAAGAATCAATGGCTGTTCGGCTGGTCGATCGTTGTGCGATTTGTACGGTGGGCTGGTCTCCGGAAAGGGTATCAAATAAGGATAGTTCAAATTATCTTATAAAAGATACAGTAAACTAGACCTACACAGAATTACTTACAGTGGATGATGACAGGGTCCACTACAGGAAAGTACTATATATATATTATACATACAGTGAAGTCATTAGTACATATGAAGTTATACTTCACTAAATACTGGATTTTACACTTTTCCCATATACATATGCTAGCACAGTGTATAGGTTAAAAGTTTCCCTCTACCAAGTAACACCTTACGATTTTTTGATGACAGGTAAACTTTAATAAGTAATATTAACTTACAGAGATCATAGAAAAACTATACACACTGTTTTAAAAGATAATAATAATAGTAATAGATGCATTCCTTGCGATAAGAAAAGCTGCTTTAAAGCAGCCAAGAAAGGCACATTCAAAGCAAAAATCTAGAAAAGGAATACATTGCATGCACCTTTTACAGGCAGTTTAGTCATTGCTATGGTTTTCCAGAAGGCTTTGATGATTTATTTGAATGTGGTTATTTTCCATACTATTTATGAGAAAGTTTTAAGAAATAGACGTGTGTGTGTATATATATATGTGATATATATATATATATTATTATATATATATAATAAAACACTCTAATTAATGGGCAATCTACGGTCTCTTGATGATTATATCAACATAATTCCCCTAACAGTCTGTAGGTTTTCAAGTACAGAAATCAAAGCGACATAGATGATAAGCTTCAAAACAAGATAATGTTAAAACACTCATTTTTAGTTTTGTTTTTTTACTGACTAGTTTTCCCCATAAAGGAAGTGGTTAAAACGGCTCAATGTGGAAGTCTGTGTTCTGATCACACCATTCAAGAACATGTGTGGATTGCAGTGTACAATGGCGGGTTCGCTTTTCTATTACACTTTTTCTCTTTCTAATTTGTTGGACAAAACATTTTAAAGATTCCATAGTGGAGTCAAACACATATACATATGGAGTCTATTCACTAAAGATGGAGTTTGCAGGGGAGTAGAACATTTGAACTCCCTAATGTAACTATATCATCTTATGAAGACCAAACCTTGACCTTCTCCTGAAAGATGGGATGAGCTGGCCCTGTTTTAATGTATAGCTAAATCAGAGAAGACCATTTTATGTATGCCCCTTCTTACAGGAGAAGTTCAATGGGGTTTTCCCTCCACTATGCATTGTAATATCATAAAGATGATATGTTCAACTCTCCTGCTAACTCCGTCCTTAGTGAACAGACCCCACTGTACACCACATAAAACCTCCCAAACATGAAAAGTACTTAAATCACAACATAAAACAAGTGTTCTGGTGAATTACCCTAATCTCGTTCCATTTCCACTGCTTATTTTCATTGCCTGGGCAACTAAAATAATAGACCAGGGAGATGCAGTAGATCTGATAGCCGACCTAGATTTCAGCCTCATAAATAAATTGCAGTGTTTGGCTTTGGATGTTAAAATGGATAAGCCAGAGGAGGTTGAGTAACAAGAGATAGATGGTCGTAGTGTATATATAGAGCAGGGGTGTCCAAGTTTTTGCGCAGTGGCCAATCATCCAGATTGTATATGTGCACGGGCCGCACTTCATTTTCACTGTGAGAAATTGGCTTATATAAGATATGCAGAGTAAGAATAGTAAATGACAAACTTTACTTTCTCCTGAATATTCTAGGCATAGAGATTGTTATGTGCCTACAATCAGGATAATTAAAAAGAAATAGTTCCCTGGTTCTAGATGCACCACATGAAATTCTGACCAACAATTTCACGGTTCACTTAGCCAAACCCGATAAATGACCCACTTTTAAAATATATAATAAACTTCACTATTTTTAATAAAAGTAGGTAACACACAATTGGACAAAAAAATTAGCAATATGACTTGGCATGATAGGAGTGTGATTGCTAACAGCTGGTACCTAGGCATGATGGGACTGTGCTTGCTGTGATTGCTGTTAGCAATCACACTCCTATCATGCCATGTCAGCCAGTACATGCTGGTACAGGGTGGATGTAAGTGATGTGCAGACCCCATCCTGCTGGCAGCATCAATACACAAGAGGGGCAGCTAGCTAGGTTTCAGAATGTACTGGCTGACTTGGCATGATAGGAGTGCGATTGCTAACAGCAATCACAGTCCCATCATGCATAGGTTCCAGTACTTACACATCCAACCAGTAAATGCTGGAACCTAGGCATGATGGGAATGTGATTGCTCTTAGCAATCACACTCCCATCATGTCAAGTCAGCCAGTACATGTTGGTACAGGGTGGCTGTAAGTGATGTGCAGACCCCATACTGCTGGCAGCATCAATACACAAGGGGGACAGCTAGCCAGGTTTCAGCATGTACTGGCTGACTTGGCATAATAGGAGTGTGATTGCTAACAGAAATCACAATCCCATCATGCGTAGGTTCCAGACTTACACATTCATGCTATCACACACACACTCATTCATTCATATACTCATTCATTCACAGATTCATTCCCTCAATCAGGCATACTCATACAAACATCCTCCCCACCCCCTTACCTGCACTGCAGCTCCTCGATGCCTCTCACAGACTTCAGCAGGGGGCGCAGCCTCCCTCTGCATTCTCTGGTACTGCACAGAGGAAGCAGGACTGGAGCAGAGTCATGTGATGTCACGTGAACTCTGCTGGGTTCCGCTTCCTCTGTGCAGTACAAAAGACCCTCCCACAAGTAAGTAGCAGGGCTCGAGCTCCTGTTGTAGCAGGGCTCGAGGTGCGGACCGCATAAGATCGGTTGCCCTGACTGCCGATCTTATGCGGGCCGCACCTTGAGGTCTCGCGGGCCGCATGTTGGATGCCCCTGGCCTATGTCAACCTTGTGTTTCAACGTGCAGCAAAAGAAGGTTTTGGAGTTATTATCTTCCCTCCTTCCATCTCCACTCCCTGAATTCTCTATCACCGTTAACAACACGACTCTGTCTCCTACTAACCAGGCCCGATGCCTTGGGGTTATCCTTGACTCTAACCTTTCCTTCATCCCTCACATTCAGTCCCTTGCCAGATACTGCCCCTTGGACCTAAAAACCATCTCTCGCATCAGCCCATTCCTCACCCAAGAATCCACAAAAACTCTGGTTCATTCACTTATTTCCCATCTTGACTACTGCAACTCTCTTCTGGTTGGCATTCCACTGGCACGACTCTCTCCCCTACAGTCTGTCCTAAATGTTGCGGCTAGGTTATCTTCCTTGCACGCCGCTCCGATGGCTCCCATTTAGCTTTAGAATTAAATTTAAAATCCTGCTACTAACATGTAAGGCCCTCCCATAACACTGCTCCTCTATACATTTCTGCAACAAACACAACAAGAGCAAAAACAAAACTTTTTTATGGGTGAAAATGGAGACCTAGTCACTCATACAAGTAGAATTACTGGAAACTTACATATACAATATGTCTTTCATTAAAGGGAACACTCCACCATTATATGCAATTTAATGTATATACTAGCTGTGTGGCTAATTTACATTTTTGCAGTGTCACTCTTGCAAATCTGTTTTCTGTGTCTCCATTTTGTAGTCACTGCACCTTTAACATTTAAACACTGACAACTATTTGGTTCATA
>VKOC01004009.1:0-35288 GCA_009364415.1 Spea multiplicata
AAAGGGCCACCATGAAAGGTTCTGGTGACCATTGATGATCAATGAAGCCAACTTTCTAGAACAATCTCGTTTTTTGGGGGGGTTTTTTTACACATAACTAATACCTCTATGGACTATATTTTATGGTCTTCAACCATTTCACGTTTAGGGTACCCACACAATTTATATGTACAAGTAGTAAGTATGTACATTTTTGTATTTTGTTTTTCCATATATTTTTTAACCCCTACCTAACCCTATCTAATAAATTATCTGCTAACTACCACCACACTAACTACCCAATATACATTGAAAATTACATATAAAACAAATATGCTTTTTTCCTAAATAAAAAAAAATGTTTTTCATCCTCTATGATCCCAAATCAGTGCAGGACAGTACCCAATAAAATAAACGGGGGTACACTATATGGACAAAGGTTTTGGGACACCTGACCTGTGGAAGTTATACACACTCAAAATTAATACATATTAATATATTAAAAACTATGAATATATTAACGCGATTTCCTTCATATTTTGCTAGCCACAAGAGCGGAAAGGCTCTATGTAACAGTCATGTAACGGAGATTACATATCAGACCGCTGCTTCTCCATAGCAGTGAAAGAGTTAAACAAAATGGGTAAAAACATAGTGGTGCAGAGTACAATATATATATATATATATATATTTTTTTATATTTCACAAAAAATTCTAAATTAATTCTACAAAACCCCCTCAAAACAGGGGAGAGTTAAAAAAAAAAAAAAAATTAAAATAAATAAAAAAGAAAATTCATGCAGCGGCGAGGATCAATAAACAAAGCGGGTACATGATGATGGAGGGAAAAAAAGGGAGCAAGTTAGTTAGAATAAAACACATTAAAAACAATTCAGGAAGCTGCCATAAAAATCAGACAAAAAGCAGAAAAAATGGATCCCAGAGTAGATAAGGCCAGGCTGACACCTCCCGTACACACACACACACACACATTCATCACAATGTCCTTTTTTTGTAGCACAAAATACAAAAGATGATTTCAATAAGCTTAACTATTTAATATCTAAATATGAAAAACCTCTGTAAAGGTCTCTCTGGTCCTATAAATTAATGAGGAACGTCTGAGCCAGCAAATACGTCCTCGAATTCTGTAATCCTGCAGGAGGTGTAATATTCCAACTTTTCACCGGTAGAGAAGGAAGAAGTGGAGTCCATCCGTACAAAAGGTGAAATATAGGTGGCAGCACACGATGTAATGGTAGCGCCAAGTGTACGGGTACTCTCCAAATCCTTCTACAGTCACCACCAGATGTCTCTTATGATGGGATGATGAATAATGAGTTGGAAGTGCTGCAGGATCTACATAGAGTTGTTTGAAGGAGCCAGAAAAAGACAACGGGCTGAAGCCTGGGAGCGGTAAGCTTCTGCTACCAGCCGTGGATGGGAACATCTGAGCCAGGAAACATGTCCATAAAAGTTCTGCAGGAGGTCTTGTATTCCAACTTTTCTCCGGTATAGAAGGAAGAAGTCCATCCGTACGAAAGGTGAAATATAGGTGGCAGCACACGATGTAGTGGTAGCGCCAACTGTACGGGTACTCTCCGATTCCTTCTACAATGACCACCAGATGTCTCTTACGGTGGGATGAAGAATAATGATCGACTTCAGGAGAAAGATGGAAGGTCCTGGAGGAACTTCTTAGGATTGCCTCAGACGTTTGCGTGGTGGGCCCAGAAAGGACACTGGGCTGAAGCCAGGGAGCGGTATGCTTCTGCTACCAGATGTGGATGGGAAACAACCATAGACTTCCACCCAGCTGTCTCCATAACGTCAGATGCATGGCTGAAAGGAGCAAAACAAAAAGGTTACCACTATGAATAAGTCCAACAAACAAGTAAAAAATATGGGGAAGGACCGACTTGGTCATCTATAAAAAGGGAACATTCTTCACAAGGTGAAAGGAGTAGTATATAGCATACATGCAGACAATGAGAGTATACACTCAATCCCAACACACTCACTAGTTGATAAAGTCCACAGCTTGGGTCTTCAGCTGGTAAGCGCTGTAGAAATCAGCCAGGATCAGGATCTCTGCTGCGTTCTCCACAGATAGGTTGCTGCAGAGAGCTTCCTCACACATGACTTTCAGGCGTTCCAGGGCATACTGCGGGTAGACAGGAATGTTAGCGAGTACAGAGATCTATACTAAAACCACCATGATAAAATACAAGAGGAATAGTGTTATCCCAGTAAAGGGTGCCTTTTGGACTAACAAAAAAAAACATTAAAAACACAGATTCGTGTCGTAACAGAGTTATTATAGTGAACCAGAGAGCAGCTTTAACCAGAATAAAAGGACACTTTTTAAATGCCTCCCCCTACACATAACCCCCTCTCATCTTCAATAAAAAGATCCTGAACTGCATACCATCTAAAAACGGTCTGCTTTCTACAAGATTCCGTCGGTGAAGCAAACCCCACACGGACCAGCTTGCCTGGCTGTCACCCGAAAGAAAAAAGTTGTTGGGAACCAAACACTGGCTTTCCTCCCGCACTCACCTTATCGGCAGCCGCCAATAAGACATCCGCCATCTTGTCCAGATTAGGTGCTTTGCCGGTGTAGATGAAGCACATCATTTCTCTGAACACATCAGGCTCCACGTCTATTATCTCGACGCGGTTCTACAAATAAAATAAAAAAATTAGTTTTGACAGCAAAGGCACAGAACTTAAATTTCAGTAATAGCCCTTATCAGCCCCGAAAATGTGAAACTTACTTTTATCCTTTCTTGCATGTCATGTTCGAACATAGCGCCAAACACAGGTGATCGGGCTGAGTGGGACAGAATACATTTAGTTAACTTCACATTAAAGTACCGTAACAGCAAACTTTAGGCATTGATTCAACAACCTGCAAAGCAGTGGAAACGCTAGAAATAATTGTATATTTTTTTGTAATTTTTAATCGCCACCAACCTGCCAGAATGGCTTTGTGGGCTTTAAACTCCTGACCAGCCACGCAGAGGGAGCAGTCGGTGAAACGGGAGTTTTCCCATAGTCCTCCAAGTTGATCGGCCAGGCAGCATTTGGGAACTTTCACCGTATTCATGGTGTTCTGGCCAGAGATGAAAACAAAAGTTATGACTTCAAACAAATGTCCCAGGATAGCCATATTGTAAGACTGGTACTCTGCAGCCCTTCCCCATTTCCTATTAAAAATGATTCATTATGGTATCTCACCTGTGTATAACGCCGCGACTCTGCACCAGGGCCGGTGGTCATCTCCGCAGGGGGAGGAGGGCTCGGCATTCTGGCCATGATGGTATTCAGCCGCTGGAGGAGGTGGTGGGCTAAGAGGGAAACACACGTTAATAAACCGGACAGAAAACAGTTTCCAAGAAATACAAACACTCTTGAGTACCATAATATATCTTAGATGCATCTCACCTTCCTCTACTCCAATAATCCACCCTCCTACGTCCCTGCGGAGGCCCTGTTGCAGACGTCGCAGGCTTTGCTCTGTTAAAGACAGATAAATGATTATTATAAACACGTACATACGTGTAGACATGTTCAACATACAAAAGTATAAAGCTGCAGATGTATCATAAAATATCTTTTAGAAGCATCTTACCTTCCTCTGCCTCTAGAAGGACCGCCGCTTCTCCATTTAGGAGGCGGTCAATCGTCTCCTGGAGGCTGTTTCCTGTTACAGACAGAGAAATGATTATTATACGCGGGTGCATACGTGTAAACATGTACAACGCACAGCATACAGAAGTATACCGCTGCCGACATATCATAATATAGCCTTTAGATGCATCTCACCTTCTTGAATGCCGATGGCCAGCACGCCCTGATGTTGATGGCGGCGGCGGCCACGTCGGTGTCTGCGAGCTGTTACAGACAGATGAATGGTTATTATACATTGGTAAATACATGTAAACATGTCCAACACAACAACTGATTAATTGACATTTCTTGTTGACAAAAATGGTGGCCGGTTGAGACAATCGGTTAGTGGGATACGATACCCGCCGGGGAAACCGCCCAGGATAAATGATGACAACCTCCATGGCTAGGTGAGAAGTTCTTTAAAGATCCAGAAATGGATACTTTGGACCGATCTGATAAATGCTATATGAACAAGGAGCAAAATATTTGAACTTACCCATTTTTTCTTAAATAGCCTGGTACTCAGAACTGGAATAGAGAGAGAGAAAAAAAAATGTTTTAACATTTAGCAGTTTACCTAATGTCAACATAATATAATATACATCAAGAATTGTTTGGGTGGGAACTCGTACATAGTTAGGTGACATGTTATCATACAGGTTGCAGTTTTTTATATCATATTTGTAATTTTTTATATTAATATATCTTAGGAGCTAATAAGAAACCAGCCTTTACCTGCGTCTTTCTGTACCAGACTGAGAGCATTTAGAATGCAGGACTCACAAAGCCGATGCCATTGTGTCATAATGGGGAGCCTCATGCTAGCCTCATGCTGATGTAGGGGTTCATCCCTTAAAGGGGAAGCTACATGGAAAAGAGAAATAACTGTTATTGTAATTATTTAGGTAAACGGTGCATGCTAGTTGAGTGGTTGAGTTGCACCCTGCAGCCATTCCCCGTTTCCTATTAAAAAATGATTCATTATGGTATCTCACCATGTTTATAGTCATTTCTTTACTAATACTAAATTGTATTAAGATGAATCATTATAGTGTCCCACCTGGGTGTAGCACCACGTCTCTGCAACAGGGCCGGTGGTCATCTCCGCAGGGGGAGGAAGGCTCGGCATTCTGGCCATGATGATATTCAGCCGATGGAGGAGGTCGTGGGCGAAGAGGCAAACACACGTTAATAAACCGGACAGAAAACTGTTTCCAAGAAACACAAACACCCTTGAGTACCATAATATATGTTTGAGATGCATTAATAACCTTGATATTAACAATAATACAACATTTTAAAATGACAATACTAACAATGGACAAAATTGAATATTAAGCCCAAGGGCTGGGTTTTTAATTGACATTTGTTGTTGACGATGGTCAACGCTCTCTGATTGTAGCCTACTCAAAGTTGGTCTAAAACGAGTCTGAAGGGATGGATACTATGCACAATGATCCTGTAGGGTTTGGGTAACTATCAGGGCCGGCCTTTGGGGTGTGCGACCTGTGCGACCGCACAGGGCGCCACACTCCAGGGGGCGCTGCGGGGTCGCCCCCTCTGCACCTAAATTAAAACAGGTTTTTTGTTGTTTTTTTTTTAAACTTTATTTAACATCCTCCATGTTAAATAAAGTTTTTGTAGTTTGAAGGGGCAGAGGGAGGGTAGTGAGGGGGGCACCAGAGGAGTAATTCGCACAGGGCGCCAGAACACCTAAGCCCGGCTCTGGATGGCACAAACAAGCTATTTGGGGGTTAGGATGGGACACATAAGCTGCTTGGGGCAAAGGCACTCTCAAGCTGTTTGGGGCAAAGGTGGCAAAGTGGGACATGTTGCTTGGTCCAGTTGGGGGGGCCTAGGGTCAATTGTCACGCCAGGGCCCTGTGGTTTTTAGCTATGCCCCTGACCATGATTCCTCTTTTGCATATTTGATGAAATTATACATCATTTTGTTCAGGAAAAGTAGAGCCTTCTTTTTTATACTATTGACTTAAAGGGTTTTAGAAAAAGTGATGTTTTAAATATTTTTAATTTGAATCAGCCAGCAGGGGGAGCAATGGGGGAGCCCAGATGCAGCTAGAAATACCCCGCTAAGGCTCTCCTGTCCTCGAGTGAACTTCAGGTGGGTGCTAGCACCTGAGACCTACGAGAGGGCCACCTTTAATTGGGCCAGTAAATGCCTGCCTGTAGACCGGAGATAAAAATATCGTGAGTGTGTTCATATGTTCGGACTGAACACATCTCTTGCATGGCAACTTGCCCTGGCATGAGGCAGGGGTAGAAACTGCCTCTAAGATATTTGTGATAATAGCTTTACGTTGGAAATCCATGCTTGTAATGAATCTCTGGTTCTGAGTTGAATAGAAGTTTTTGGCTATATAAATCAGATCAGGCGGCTAAATTTTATTGTGAAAATAAACTTCTATTCGGTTTAGGCATTTGCTTGCTTAAATTATGTTGCAGCAATTCAATCCGGCAGATAAATCTATTTTTCAGTTGTGATTTTGTTTTGCTCTTCAACTTTCACTAAAGGCATAGTTCAGGGCATCCTGTGCAATTTTTCCTTTCTTTTCTTACGACCCAGAAGACTTTCAGAAGACTTTGTTTCTCTTCTTCGTGAGCATGCAGCCATATTGGGTTGCTTGCTCTATAGATTAATCTGCAACTAATGGATCAGATGGGATTTTTTTTCCCTTTTTTGTGTGTTGTGTTGTGTCGTGTCATTTAGAGATCACTAAACGTACAAGATTTCCATTGTTAACTGTGCCAAGTGTATGGCTGCCTATGAACTTGGCACACGCTAGAGAAAGCGTTCAACACATGGAGGGGGGTGGGGAGATTGCCGCTGTTTATTAGATGGACACTACTGAAAGGGTTAAATATTATGAATTATTGCATATGAATGCCATGCCACTTCAATTTATGGATCAGCACCCAGATTTCTTTCCCTACCATCTCCAAATCATACTACACTCTTCAAGGACTCCAAGTAGCACACGTTCCTTTAATGCTAAATGCTCGGCGGGCATTCCTTTCACCACCTGTATATGTTGTTTGGGTGGTCCCTGCCCTTCTATATGCCCAGTAAAGACACTTGCAATTTGTATTACCCAATATCTGTAATTGCATCTAAACATCTATTGTGCACTAAAACATACCGTAAGTCATTCAAATACTTGTTTATAGTATAGTACTTATAAGGTAGAGTTAAAGTTTTTAAAAAAGTTAAAATTGGATGCTTAAGAACGGTGCAGCGAAACAATACTAGTTTGTGAAATGTTAAAAACGCACTTGGCTCTATTTGCGAATTTCCGTAACATTTGAAGTGTTCTAATCCTCCCCCTATTCATTGTTTCGTAATATACTCTTTACATTCCAGGGATCATCTAGCAAGTATTTTAAAGGAAAATCCCAGGTGAATCTCCAAGTTTGGAATTCACAGGAATAGCTATTCAACGACAATTTATGGATGAATCTACAGGTGTTTGCAGCTGAGCGGACCCACTCTTAGACCTGCAGAGAAACAGTTGGAAACCTTTAAACAAAGACCATTGTGTTCTATCCTAATGAAAAGGAACATTTTCTTCAAACTTTTTTTTCTTTTTTACACATTTCAACAGGCAACTTCTCCTTGTTCTAGCTGTTATTTTAGCCCACACTATTTACCATACTAACTTTTGTGAAAAAGAATAGCTCTGTCCTAATCACCCAGAAGGACTTAAGGACTTTAAGAATTCAAGAGCTAAAGGTTACTGATACAAAACAATAAAAATCCTTGTTCTTCAATGCTAGACTATTCCTATGCACAGAACTGTATTTAACACTCAAAAGAAAAACACTTTGGGACATCCCCCCTCCCAAAAAATAAAACTATCTATATATGTATAGTTTGGCTACCACTGCCAGTCTTCTTGTTATGCAGTGATCCTATTTCAAGCTTCTGTAGTCTTGATTTGGCCCAAAAACCTCCACAAATTATAAAAAATACACTGGTAACATGTAATGAAGAGTAAGCACTCCATAGAGTAAGTCTAACCACTTCCCTCCCCCCCAGCGTTTACTACGTTTTGTGCAGAACCTTGAGATAAACCACACAACTTGACGTCAGCAAGCTAGATGTCAGTGGTAAAGGTTTGGGGGGTTTTCATTAATTCTGCTCTAAGAGGCCTTCACCCCAAAATAATGAGGCAAAGAGAATGAGTAATTTGCTCAGTTTCCTAGACTTTGCCACAAACCCACAAGTAAATAATGTTTGGGGTATATGCTTATCTCCGAGGTCGCCGAGTGCGTTAACTGAACATCTACAAATGTACACATAAAAGTGCATTTTTACTTAAAAACTACACTGCCAAAATGCCTGGTATAAAAACGACAAATTATAGTGGTGAGCGGCCTGTTCCCACAACTACAATGTAAGTCTGTATCCCGCATCGCAATGGGCCGGTCACATTAATTACAGTCTGGGACACACACAATAGCATTGTATGATCATACGGCCCACTCACTGGAAAGAAATAAAAGGTTCATGTAACAATATCATTTAACCCTATTTATTAGCACAAAATTCTACTTTATTGATATGGGAAACCTTATGAATAACCGGTTCACTTGTAGAGAGCATACATGGAGAGCGTCCTTGTGTAAGAATGTCCTTAGAGTACCAAATCCTCTACAGATGTCCCTCTTCATTGGTGTTCTACAGCCCAAAAGGACTAAAATGTGCATAGAAGTGGTAAGAAATGGGTTGATAAATGCTTAATTCACCCCCAGCTACGCTTACCAAGTGCCCTAAATCAAGCGTCCCCTTTTGGCCACGGGACATGTTGGGATGAAGTCCTCACCATCGTAGTTATTAAATAAAACTCTGTTTCATAAACATATCTTAAAGAGGTGAAACTTGCATTTGTTGCCACGTAAAAGCAAATGAGATACTTTTATTGTCCATTTTATTATTTTACCAATTACGTATAAACTGTATATCTACAGCTTTAAGAAAAGCGGACACTTACAGGAAACCAGATTTCACATAATTCATTTAATACGCAAATATACGTTTCTTAGTAACTGCCCCGTTTCTAT
This sequence comes from Spea multiplicata, assembly GCA_009364415.1. Classification (NCBI taxonomy): domain Eukaryota; kingdom Metazoa; phylum Chordata; class Amphibia; order Anura; family Pelobatidae; genus Spea; species Spea multiplicata. The sequence continues at coordinate 8,734 of VKOC01004009.1, forward strand.
ATACCTTAGACGTAGGTTTCATACACAGTATGCTTTGTCTGCACAAAAGGGCACCATTTATGGCTTAGCGCTCAACAAGAGTTCTCTCCGCAGGAATGTTATAAAAACGTGTAAACTAAAGGTGTCCACTTAATACAGAAGATATTCCCGATATCTTTTTAAACGTGGATTCACATTCACCAATGTACAGGCTGCAGGTGTAAACCAGAAACAGAAAAAGGCATACTAATGTCGACCAGAATTTGCATAATTCAAGATACATATCCAAAGAAGTCATCACAGCCAGCACAGAAAGGAAAAAGGAATTCATTGACAATTACAATCACAATCTTTTATGCAGTAAGTAAATGCATAGTAGACAAATTTGAAGTCCCCGCTCCCCTCTCTTAACCCACAACAGGTTTTTGTTTTTTTTCATGAGGTTGTTTAACCCAATTGCAACCGCCCCACCCCCACCCCCCGAAATACGTAACATATAAACGTCTGCTTGTATATTTCACAAACATATTTCCAAGCCGAGACGGTTTGAGGTGTCTGAATAAATTATATGTTGTAAATCAAATAAACTACATTTTACAATTTTGAATCTTTCAAACAAAAAATACAAAGAGAACAAAAAATGAAAGAAAAGCAGACAGTAGAAGAAAAACCTATACGCAGGTTATTTACACTTTTCATCTGAAAGTAGCTTTTGAGAATACAAAAAGGGGATTAAAACACTCCGTATATAAAGTACATTTCTGCTCTCGGTTTTACAAGCCAGTTTCAAACAGAGCCGGACATATCTGCTGAGCGTTTGCGTGACGCAAATCCGAAGCATGGAAGCCAGATCTCCTAGCTGGGTATGAGCAGGCTTTACCTATACATGTAGATTTCCTGAGTGTGCACCAAAAGATAAAATTCTACGATGATAAAACCATTATTTAAAAGATCACATGTACATTTCACCCATACAGAGGCATTTTACCTGCCAGTGGACAGACTTGCTTTAAAGCTAATGCTACCAACCATAGAAAAACATGCGCAAGTTGAAGAAAAAAAAAATTCCCCAGAATACATTTTTTTACCACATTGGACATAAATTCTATTACTATAAATGTTTTAATGCTTTCCATTGAGGTTGAACTATACAATGGTTTAAGAACCTTGTTTACCAACGTGCCCTAAATAACTGGGTACAACCAAAAGTGGCAACGGGATAACCAAGATAAATAAATGTCACATTTATATGAAGATAAAAATAAAATAGGAACTGTAATGCATCACGATAAATAAAAACCTGTTTCTTATATATATATATATATATATAAAACGTTAGCACTGGAGAAAAATAAAAAAGGGAATGAACTGAATTATTAAGAATGAACCCGGTGGACATACTCATAAGCCATTAAATGCACTCATAACAAAACCTCCTTTAAATTAAAGTTAGTAGGGGGGGAAATCGTGTCTCCAAGGTCCACTGGTGCAACCCTGGGCTACTTTAAACAAATAAAGTACACAATACATACGACGGCTACTATTATCGATCAAGTCAGCATTTTCCATACTAAAGATAATATAAAACTGTCAATATATGCTATATGAGCATTGAACTGTAAACTAATGTAGTTTGAGCTGACCCTACTCTCCCCAGTTTCACCAAATAACTTAATACTGAGGTGGATCGTTCAGGAATATCATGAAGGCATTGAAATCCAATCTGCATAATCCCATTTTTTCTGCTTGAAAACGAGAAAAGGCGCAAGACAGCTTTTCCCTAAAAAGGTATCTGCAATACCAGTAGTGTTGTCTTTTCCAATGCAAAGTTGCTGAAGTCTAGATGACTTTGGGGAGGAAAAAAAAGACAGTAGGGAAGCAAATCAATCTTTTTCTTAGCTTATCTGGTCCCTTAAGTCACTAATCTAGAGGTCCTTGGAAAATAAGTCTAATGTAGCCTTGCTCTCCTGCGAGCTGGTGTGCGCAGAACGGGCAGGCCGCATGAAACGTGTGAGTACCATGGGGAAGTGGAATTTGAGACCAATATGAAGTTGTTTTTTCCGAACACACGTGTCCACAAGGGCTAAAGGCATGCGTTGGGGGGCCAGCATCAACATAAAATCCGGCTTCACATCCTAGCCATAGAGGAACATAAGGACCCACAGAGCGACACATTGGGCATTCTCGATCCTTTCCATCTCGCTCTACTTTGTTCCCCCAGTTGTGGTAACCATGCACGTGACCACAGCTCAGATAAACCCAGGGCTGCTTCTCGTCGACGACATCCTTTCTTTTCATGCTGGGAAACGCCAGTGTGTTGAACCCAACGGGACACTGAGGCCTCGCCGCATTGATTTCCTGTCTCAGGGCTTCCAAATGTTTCACGGTCGGAGTTCTGGACAGCCCTTCAGCTGTGCGCCATAACAAAGTCGCTCCGCATAAATCAATTAGCGAGCCATCCTGAAGCTCATTGCTTTCGTTTTCCACCTGCATATCAGAAACAGAGTCAGAGTCATTCTATGCACTCAATGGCATGGAAGAGTCACAGAGCTTAAATATGTATACATTCATACAGTTCACATTTTCAAATTGCTTACTTAACTTCATAATTCTTGAACATATAGACTGCTTTATAAGTTAATGAAATGAGGATCTTAGGCGATCAGAAAGCAGCACTTCCCAACACCAACAGTTAAATAGTGATTGCCCGTTGTAACATTAAAGATAAGCCTTGTAAGGATGATTTTCACTACATTTATCCTTTAATACCTGGCTTATATAGCTTTAGTCTAATACGATATGCAGCAGCGTCATTTTTGGTCAGCAGAAACAAACCCTGCGCCGCTAGACGTGGATCTGGTATTCAGCAACCTCTTGGTTAATGAGGAAGCTTTCACATGCCAGGCCTTTGCGACTCAATCTGTCAGAAAACAGGCCCGTTATATAAAAGAAAACATGTTAAGATGAATCATCAGCAAGCGTTTTACGCAGGGGAACAGTATGTTCTGACTTGACAGGAGGACATTTAGTTGAAAGCTGCTATACATAGATTTTTAGCATGAGAAAATAGTTTCTAAATTAAAAAGAACTTATTCTAACCAGACATCTTACGATGCACACATCTGGTGTCCCAGTCTTTAAACAAGAAGGTCAAAAGAAAAAACGAGTGGATTTCTGGGTGGGAAAATTCCCTGGCGCATACCATCTTCCCTCTCTGTTGAGCCGATCGCGTTTCTCTCAAGCTAAACACATTCCCGCACACGGATATCTCTCTCCACACCCCTGGCTTAGAGTCCTCAGTGAATCCATTGCGTGGATGCATAACAAGAACACCATTTGTTGTTAACCCATCCATCTGTCCATCCAACGTCTTCCATTTGGCAGCTTTTTCCTAAGAAACAGCAGAAAAATCAGATATGATTTCCAGGAAAACAAAAAAATAGTAGAAAAAAACAAAAAACACCTTACCCCAAGAAAAATGTTTTTGGAGGAGTCAAATCCTGCAGCATATATCCTAGCGGTGAACGGTGGATTTCTCTCACATATGATTCTGCACGCAAACCTCGAGATGGTGCTTTGAACAGACTGTGTATCAGAGTTGCTCTGACTTCCCGGGACTGTATCCGTTACCACAAAATCAATAGGGCTTTCTGTTGACCGTCCAATCTAGAAGTGTATTGCAAGAACACAGATAAAAATCTTTTCCCACAAAATCCTTCTCAAACTGTGCGAGACAACAATGAACGCTAAACAGATCCGTATTTCCTGCCGCAAAACTAAGACGTTTGAGGGTCTTGGTTAGGTAGGAATAATCAATCTATTTAAAGAAGAAGATTCTATAGAAAATATTACCCCCGGGAATAGAATACACCGTTCCATAAACACCGGGATGGCCCTGTGGGGGGAAAGAGTTCTTCTGTTCTTCTATAAACACACAACAAGCGCTGTGGTGAGGGTATGGGATATTACTAGAGGAGGTCATGGGAAATACATTTTAAACACTGGACTAGCAGAGGGCTTTAAAACTGGAGAAAGAACACATACAAACAACATGTGGACTTATATTAGTAACAATTAAAAAAGGTTTAGTGTGTTTTCCATGTTTAAAGAAGTTCATGGAAATATGACATGAAACGTGGCTGCCCAAATGGACTCTCCAGCGATGCATGCAGCCCCCCCCCCAAACAAGGCATATATATAGCTGAGCCATCAATGAGCCGAACGGCATGCAGCGCACCATACGCATGGGCCTAAGTGCCGGGGAGGGGCAGAGAAAGAGGCAAACGCAATTCAGGGATTCACATCAAAGGTGCATATGATTGCTGGAGTGTCCCTTTAATAAATGCCAACATATTACATAGTGCAGTACAGTGTTAAGACAAAGCAAATATATACATTAATACACACAGACACAACAGCAGTTGAGAACCAGCCTATAAACTTTCCATCTAGCCTTATGTTGCTTTAACACAAAGTTCCTGGCAAGAATAGCGGGCTTATGAAGGCCCTGCTCATGAACTTACAATCTAATTCTAACAATTATAAATACATCAACAGAATTAAAGTACAGCGAAGGACACGTTACCTGGAACATATCAGTGTTGCTATCATGCGTGTATTCCACTACCACAGTTTGTGCCCGTGACAAGGTATAGGATATGCTGTGCTGGTCCTTGTTACTTATTGCCTGCAATAAATTAAATTAACAGTTCATATGGCGAGTAATTGAATTGTAACAATACAGTCATATTGTGGAACCAATAATGCTACTCTCATACAACACAGTTATGTTTATACACCGTCCCGCTACGAGCTAATTCATACAAGCCGAGAAGTTTTGCTGGTTTTCAAATAAACTTCTCCATGCAAGATGTTGGCAATTCCTATTTTCCAGATGCTAGCAAGATGGGACAAAATGCACATATTTCTTAAAAGGAATATATTTAGAAGTCAAGATATATATATATATATATATATATATGCTCCACACTCTGAAGGAGCATGATGATGACAACATCATGCTGTGAAGGAACGTGATGACATCACACAACCAACAAGGCAGGGAAATGCATAGTATCCTTAGCTTTTAGAGAAAACCAACACATTTGTTCTATTACAGCATCACATGAAAAGATTTAAGCTCAGAGAGAACTGCAGACGTACCTTTGCTGCCTGCGGCGTGCAGGCAATATGAACAGTGCTCGGTTTCACCCCATTTGCTTTGAGCCTTTTCAATAAAGCAAACCTGCTTTTTCTTCTTCCTCTGTCTCCGTTTGGCAGAGAGCCATTGTATCTAGAGCGTTTCAGAAAGAATGGTGAGAAACAATTGGCTTTTTTATAACTTCAGACCTTTAAGACCTTTGAAGAAAAGCAACGCAACATTTTGCTAAAACCAGAGCAATTCTGTAAGCAAAACCAAAAATAGCAGCAGGCACATTTTACAAAGAAAATCTAATTAGCCTGGAAGAGCTTCACAACAACAAATTGTTAAATTCTGGAATAACCTGAATACCGGTAGAAAAAAAAGAATGAAAGGGTAATTGCAAATTTTGTGACAACAGTAATTTTTCTTGTAAAACTCTGGATGTTTTAGGGTCTTCTGTTCAATGGCAGCATCATATTACTGCAGTCAAAAAATAAATAAAAATAGATATATGAAAATTGCGGAGCTATATTATAACATGCGTGCTGATCAGCCCAATCAGACTCTTTAAGGATTGGTGGCCCTTCACCATCATGCTTACTTAACATTCTGGCTAGGTAAGCATCAAGAGAGCTGAGGTTCAATAAGAGCCCTCGATCATCCTCTGCGTGCTGCCATTGCAGTGCCTACGATTCTGCTGAAGTACTAAACCATCGGTATGGCTAGGAAGCCACTAAACATGGAGCCCAGCAGCCATACTTACCCCAATACAATGAGTTCCCCATACTTCACTGGGGCTTTGGCAGGATGGTTCTCTTGATCGGGAGAAAACATGAGCGTGGCTGTTCCTTATCCCACAATCTGTCTTATCAAGAACGTTGGTTCACTTTTTTCATTATTTTGTCTAGAAGATAAAAAACGATAGCAATTATGATCTTCCAATAAACCAGGCAGGACATGCTTTTTCTTAGTTAACCTTTCAATCAACCGGATGACAAAAAAGGTTCTCATTGTCTCATGTCTTAATTATATAGTGCCAAAAATGACAAAACTAGAATTGATAAACTGAAGTACAAAAAAAAAAAAAGAAAAAATTTAAAGAAATTGGTTGTTTGATCCTAAACTAACATGCCCCAGGCACCCCTCTATTACTATTCCTGGCTGTTCTATACAGGAATACTTAAGGACAAGCTCAGTATGGGATGAAAATAACACCTTAATGACATTGGGACACAGCGACTCAAACAAAAACCAAGTGTCCAGCAATGCCCGGCCCCCCCGAACACCAGTTGGGCATTTGACGTGTCTCTTTACATGTAGTTACCATTATATCACAAGATCGATTTCAGTTTCCGTCCAACAGCACTGGTGCTAGAGGCCGGTGATATCATGTGTCTTTAAGATCGGGGCAATTACCAGCATACTATGAAACCTATAAGTTTAAGTTCATGTCGAAACGGAAACACACACACACACACACGAGATCCGAGCCGATCCGCTTTATCCTAGTGTGAACTTCAACTCTTATAGATTAATAAACAGCTAGACCAGAGTCTTGTGGAACAATGACAATTAATACACAATGGGGGAAAACCACTGTTTGGTTGTCCACCAGAGATGGTACAAGTAAACTTTGTGTTAAATGACAGATAAGAACAGAAGGTTCCAGAACACAATGAATAATCCAATCACTGCAACAATACATTATAGAAGAAACTGTCCAACACCGACTCCAGCTCACATACATTAACGTACTGTCATTAATATCTAACCTCAAGCGTGGCACCTGAAAGAGAAGAACACTTGGTCCTCTGGCCTTGAAGCCCCACGTGATTGCGAGCCCCAGGGAGGTACAACCCGGACACGTTCCATGTGTTTGATATAGAGATGGGTTCTCCTGTCGTTGCTTGCGGGAGTGTATAGCGTAAGAGAACATACGCACCATGGGCTGTTTTGGTTTTATACCAGATGCGCTGGCATACCGGTCTTCAGCAAACTGTTTGCCGGCTTTCTTGTGCATCATCTTTAGAAGAGGCTTCCTTCTAGGATGACAGCCATGCAGACCAATTTGATGCAGTGTGTGGCGCATGGTCAGAGCACCGACAGGCTGACCCCCCACCCCTTCAACCTCTGTAGCAATGCTGGCAGCCCTCATACGTCTATTTCCCAAAGATAATCTCTGCATATGACGCTGAGCACATGCACTCAACTTCTTTGGTAGCCCATGGCAAGGCCTGTTCCGAGTGCCTAGGCCATCTTTTTGTAGAGGAACTATTTTTCTTCAGATCCTCAGAGAGAGTTCTTTGCGATGAGGTGCCAACTTCCAATGACCAGTATGATAGCGATTACACCAAATTTAACACACCTGTAATGAGTCACATGACACCGGGGAGGAAAAATGGCTAATTGGGCCAAATTCGGACATTTCCATGTAGGGGTGTACTAACTTTTGTTGCCAAGGTTTAGACATTAATGGCTGTGGGTTGAATTATATTTGAGGGGACAGCAAATGTACACCATTAGACTGTACACTCACGACTTTACATTGTAGCAGAGTGTCATTTCTTCAGTGTTGTCTCTTGAAAAGATATAATAAAATATTTACAAAAATGTGAGGAGTGTACTCACTTGCGAGATTCTAATATATAAACACACACACACATATATATATATAAATATAAATATGATATTGTGGTGGTCAGAAAAAAGCAAACACTCTAGTCTGAGGCTTTAGAACACATTGTACATTAACTGCCATTAGTACTTCAACGCAACGGGATATGGTGATCACACTAGTAAGTGGAGCGCCTGACTTAAATCCCAGTGGCAGTTTTGCCGAAGCCATTTCGTTGCTTGCTGCTGCATTGTGACCGTTTCCCCTTTAAGAGCAAGTTGCAGTACTCTCAGCTTACAAAGGGTTAACGACAAAGCAAAGCCTACAGCAAATTAATCTGGCAAGGAAACTTTGGGCTCATATTTCCCCGAGTGTGGTGTGCAACCATCGGAACATAGCAACAGTAACTATGGACAGCAGGACAAGGGAGATATAAACGCTAGTGGCGGCTAAAGTCAGGCATCTGCTGTACAAAGCGTGATAGAGGGGTGGGAGCGGCGATCACCACACACGCCTGTGAACTATGATTCAGGCCCGACTTCCCACCCCGCCGCTCCGTGACACACCGGGAACGGAGGCTGCGACCGGCATGGCAATTATATATGTTTGATACTGAATATTTACACATACATGATGAGCTCCAACACCATCCTCACCCTTATATTTTAGACAGGGATTTCCCTGTCTAACATCCCACATGTCCGTAACACTCTCCGGGCCCTGTTGGATTAAGGGCCAGTTGAGAGAGACGTGGATTTGACAGACATACAGCAATTGACACGAGACCCGCTGGGACACGGCTGTTTACAGACGCAGCAACGGTGTACAGAGCGACCACATCACACGCCTTTTGTTTCTTATGCCAGAGTACGTGATTTTTTTTAAACAATTATATAAGAAGCATAAATGCTGTATGGTGCAGTAAAGAGATAACGTATAGTGCTTTACATCAGACAAACAGAACATAAAAGATGAAAAGTTATACAATATTTTGGGATCTCAGAAGTCTCCTCTTCAGATAAGAAACCGGGGTCATGAAAGCTTAAGAAACATTATCACGCCAACACTGAAAAAGAGATGAGTTACCCGGTTCTACTAGATTCAATAATATACATTAAAACTAGGCCTAAAATGTATGCAAGATACGGAATTTAAATATATATATGGCCAAATGGTTTGAAAATGTGGTCACTTTAGAACGATTACATTGCTTTCAATGAAGAAGCACTTGACTGACATATACAAGTTTACTGAAGATTAATTATCGTTTGTGGCGACACACACACACACACACACACACGCACACACACACAATGGAGAGGACAGCTGATTCCTCCCTCCATAAACCACGCTGTCTTCCTCCACAAAGCGTAGCTGTAACTCGGAGAAGTGTGTGGGTAGCCTGGCACATTGCGCATGCTAATAAGATGGATATTTAAAGTAGACAGCAAACGTTCACCCAAACCGAAAAGGATAAGGCCGCAGCCAAACGGGGGGTGTGTGTGTGGGGGGGTGATCTTGGTAAGTGCGCAGGTCAACCTAAATATGAGCAAAACACAAAAGCTACCAGATCTGAATAAAAGGACAGAAGCTCTTTTGCCCCCATGAGTGCCACATTCTGTGAGCCATAGCCACTTTTCTGTAAACCCGAATGATCCTGTTCATTCATCTCCCTATCACGCAGAGACAGCGACGTGCCACACAATCCTCCGACTTTCCTGATGTAATCAAAGTACTGAGTTCTGGTTAAAAAATGTCCCAAATCCACGGGATCGCCAGTATAGGTGATAATCCTTGGTTAATCATGCGATCAGTAAAGGGGGCACTCCAGTGTCTTTAAACAATGCATGTAAAAGTGAAAAAGTACTTTATCCTAGGGAGAAGCTGCAGCTTTCCACCCCTCCTCACCACTCGTCGACCGTGAAGCGGCAGAAAACACTCAATACAATCAAGGCGAGTACTTACGCACATGCGCAATAGCCTGTAGCATTCAATACGACGAAGAACCCTCCACACAAACGAAGAGGGGCAAAAAGTAGCAAAACAGCATAACAGTTTCCTGAACCGATCAGCATTTACCGTGTGGGAACAGTAATGTAGCAAATGGGGAGGAACAATGTATTCTCCATGTTTGCATGTTTATTCGAACCATTTTGTTAAGGCCACTGCCTCCATAGAATAAGCATGAGGCGTGTTTCTAGGACATACGTGTACTAAATAAAACCTCACAATTTGCCTGTGTACAGTTGGCACCGAGTAAGAGGCAGGCATGACAGTACCACGCATCTACAGGAACACCGCGTGTATTAACAAGCCTTAAAATAAAGCCCTATGAACTAAAACGGGAGCCATCACACTGTGTATATTAAAGGACAGCGTCTGAAGAAGGTACAATTCCCCACCGTAACCTGCCGGAGTTCTTATTGTTTATCGCTCTGGTGATTTTTTTTTTTCTCGCTGTGGGAGCCTGGAGCAACCTTACGGAAAGGAGAGATGGTCATATTTCCTAAGCAGGGAGTGCGGCTTCCACCGAGCGCCCAGCAAAGAATCTAGAAGCATCTCCTCTGTGGTGACATCAAGTGAAGAAAATGGGTCGTTCCAGATGGGGAAATTGTACTTCTTTTAGACCCTTCCTTCAATGAGAAGCAAAGAATGAGTTGTACTTATAGTTTGAGATCGATCCACCTGAAGACAACGGAACCATTAGTTATGGAAGTGCATTTGCCGTACAAAAAAGGACAACATAGTCCAAGAATAGTAACATAAGTGCATATCAATACAATACACACAGACAGCTGTGTATCCCGGGCCTGAAACTGGAGTCACTGCAAAAAACCCAAACAGAATATACAATTATGGGTCCAAACCCATCAACAAGACAAAAAACTTTGTATGAAATAGTTTGACAAAGACTGGAGCCACTGCCAGCTTCACCGAGGGATTGTTGGGTCAACGGTTGAGTTGCTGGTGTGAGCGGGATATGTGATGTACGCACGAGCGCACGCCATTTGGTTAAGAATACTGGTTACTTGTCCAAAAGTAGTATAAATAAAAGGTAACGTAATATTCTAGGAAACAATATACTAGTAGATTGGGAGCACTACAAATGGACATACAAATACTCGGGAGACACGTTCCATACCAAATACCATTAGACAATGGCTCCCTCCTTCCACTTAACATACCAGATTACACCCCGACCCTGTAATCTGTGTACCGCAAAGCACCCGACAATCAAAACTTTCATGTTACGAAGCAATGGAGGAAGTCAAACCACCGCGGCAGCAAACTGAATTGCCACAGAGCAATGATTAGCTATGCAAATAAAGTGTTTGTGATAGATATAGATATATACGACATCATATATAAAACATGTAAAAGAGCATCACCGGAACTGAACAGAGCCGGCGGAGATGCCAGCATCGTGGGGGAGAGGCTCTAGACTCTTATTTCTCGTAACACAAGAGTGGACCATGTGCGTTCGGGGCTCTTTTTCCGGGGCTCGGAACATAATACAGAATTAGAAGACATTCCCTGTACTGTAGAATGCCCAGGTCCTTTTCATTAATAATGATGTAATCATGTCAATTTTGTGTGATTCATGCATTATTTTTTTTGCAGGGTATACTTGTCATGAAATAAAAAGCAGGTGCTGATAGGTAGTTGCCATAGAAACTGAAAAAGCTTCTTATAAAAGTCTGTTTTATGTAATAAAGGAAAAAATGAAATGCCACATCGGATTTTCTTTGGCATACTAGGGGGCTTTTTCGTCTAAGTGGAACAGCACCTTTAGTACACCCTTTAAATACTCGAGTACTTCATTACTATAATCTTAAGGCGACAGCAGAACAGCGCGGCGGCTCTTCCTCGGTGGAGTACCGAAGGTAGGAGTCAAACAGCAGGAAGCTGTTACTACAATTAAAAGCAACTTATACACCCCAACAGCTCTCCTCCGGGACACCATCCGGGACACCATCCGAGCGCAGGCTTTAATGGCAGCTCTTACAGCCTCACAGCTTGACGGATGGCGACTGGCATTGGGTAAGCGGTCGGCCATACAACACATTTGTTTTCACACTCACTCCACAGTAAGAGTAAATATTTACCAGCACAGACCACCCGAGATGCCGGCCTGCCAGACGTTAACCGGCACATAACAGTCCCAAAGCAGTCAGAACACCTCTATTAATCCAATTATATCAACCCACCTGCATTCAACACAGACACGGCGAATGTGAACAATACGATTTATATATTCTTTCTACAAAATAGTAATAGGGACATAGAATTTAACAGATAAGACCCATTCAGCCTATCTAGTCTGCTTTAAAGTCTTAATCACTGCTTGGTTTTGTTTTAGATTCGCAGTAGTGTTATTTCTCTCATTCATGTTTAAAAATGTTAACCTCTACCACCCCTGCCAAGAGGCTGTTCCTCTTACCTACCACCCTTACAGTAAAGTAAACTTACTTACATTTCATCAAAATCTCTGACCCTCTAGTTTTAGGTTACGACCTCTTGTGCTAACACTTCTCCTTTACTTTGTTAAATCCCTTTAAGTATTTAAATGTTTCTATCACATCTCAATATGTATGGCTTGGGTGAGAGATCCTCAAGTATCGGTATAAAGAAGACTTTACGACCACGACAAAGCTGCGCGTTAAACCAACGGAAGACCTCGAATTCTAGAAGTGCCAGCAGCAGATTGACTCCAGATCACTTTCACCTACCTTGATTTCCAACCGAAAAAAAAAGGACAGTTTCTATATGGGAATAAATCCAGAGAAAGCGAGCACTGCCTCTTCCAATCCTGCCGCTTCACACAATATCCGGAGCGCCTGCTTCACTTTGCTTCCGTGCTTCGTGAGGCACGCTGACTCAGACGGGTGGGAAGGTGCAATGCAAAACAGCTAAACATCACGCTGCACCAATAGCCGGGCTCTGAGTCACGGCTCGTGAGCCTCCACACATTCATCCGAGCCTTCGAAAAGGGAAAAAACCACCGTGAACAGCTTCTCTCTCACACCTCCTACATAGCAAAGGCAGCCGGCACACAGCGCTGGTGGATACCACGTCTCTGGAACACGAAGCCCACCGCTTCTACGCCAACATGTATACGGCGCAGACCACCTTCACACAGAGAGCAGCGGGACCAACAACACGATGAGCTTGGATGATACAGATGGAGAGATACATGCAGCTGGAAATGCATGTTTTCATTAAACTTCATTACGGCTTTTTTTGCTGGTGTTGAAAAGCCCATTTCATCCGTTCTTCTATTAAGAAATCTTGTGCATAACTTTCTCGCCAGCACACTGACCTCCAGATAAAAGATCTACAGACCTCCACCCCTTAAAATACAAACCGAGCTGCCATCCCCAGCAGAGACAGCGCTCACACGAGACAGAAGAAAAATCGGCACGAAGACATTTACGTTGGGTTTAGGCTCAATAATCCCGCTACGTGTAAAGTTTAACACCCCCCCCCGTGACCTTAAAGGGTTAATTCAAATGCTTTAAAGCTCTTTATATAAAATGTATTAAGGTGTCCATGCTGTAGAATGGGGATGTCTATCACATTTCAGAAAGGTTTGATGAAAGGTGCCAGCGGAGCACGAAACAGACCATCCTTTACAGGTGGGAATAAGGGAGCCTCGGTGGGCACCTGTACATGTCGTCCGGGCATTCACATGATCACCGTTACAAGTAGAAGCTTAAAATACCAAAAAGAAACTGGGACAGCTGAAAATGTAACAGTACAGAGAGAAAAAATAAAACAAAGTTTCCAGACAGAATACATAGAGGCAAGAACGGGACTTCAGCCCAGATGGACAAGGAAAAGCCTATGAGAAACGAGGAGCAGGAAGCGAAAGAAAGAAAAGATCGGCCAGCCTCGTTTTATAATTGTAGCTGTGACGTCTGGTTTCGCAGGCGGCTGCTACATAACCCCTTGGGTGCCAGGGGCAGATTGGGTCAAGTGCAGAATTTTGCCATGGTTAGATCTAGGAGACAATCTTATAAGCAACTTAGATCTTATCCAAGGAAACATTTTAGTTCATATAATGACGGGATGTAGATAGTCTTAAACTGGTTATCAAGAAGTAATAGTACAAACACCCCCCCACACACACATATATATTTAGTCTACACACCAAGTAATTTTATTAAGACGGTCCAATCCCCCTTTATCCAACAGATGTTTGCACACACAGCCAGTGTTGGTGGCAGCACACATAAGGGGTTAATATTAAATAAAACATTAGAAAATACGCATTTCCGGATGTGTAGCATCCTCTGCAGCTGCTCGTCATTCTGGGGGCTCAGCGTCACAATTACATTCTCAGTTATAGACAATTTGTATGAAGTGGCTCTGGTTTAAGGACAGACCTGGCCGGGCTTCTCTAGAAGTCCCGCAACTTTAACCGGCGGTAGTCAGAAGTTTAAGTGAGGATATGCTGCTCTCGGGACGTCCAAGGAAAATTCACAAAAGGTAAACAAAATCGGGTCAAAAGAGTTTTGAGCTGGTTTTCTTTTGTTCCGTTGTTTGAAGTAGAAGTAACATAAATAAATGTTTGAATTTCCTCGACAATCAGCTACACTGCAGGAGTGCAGGGAACTGCTGCCACCACGGCTTTTAGCCCAACTAAATGAACGCGTTCCACGCCATGGAAGCCGAGCTATGTGGCAACGTAGACAGTACCCTGTCCTGAAGTTATCCCCGTTCTCCTCACCTCCTTTACAAAGACTGAGCCAATCCACGACAATCAGCAACCTAACAGGGAAGGAACACGCATGATATCCATAAGCCGACAACTACAAGCCACAGAACATACGACACGCTGTACAACCCCAAATTATAGACGCAATGCTTTTATTGAGTGAGAAGTTTGGCAGAGCCAGTAAGTCTCGGCTCCGGTAAGAGCCTTAATACACAGTGCGGTTTGCATTATAAAAGTACACTGTTACACCACCACCAACCAGACCTGAAAGACAAGCACATGCTACACAGTCAATCCCAAAAACTCCCCGTGGCCAAAAAAAACCCAGATAGTGGCCAGGCAGAAGGAGCAGAGCCTTCCCCACCATAGCAGATCTGTACTGGATAAAGAAAAGAAGATCTGAGAGATCTTCCGCATATAAAAGCACCGTGGCTCAGGTGTCTGCGCCAGATATATTCCCGTGATATGCAAAGTATTTAAACAAAAACAAGGAAAGTCTCCGAACAGCAGTTTATGGTCTACTAATAATAATCATAATACATACATACATACGGGATGCATGGACACGGTCAGACCAGGGCATCCATGCCATGTAGTCATGTGTACGTACTACACAGAAACGCAGAAAAATAGAATTATAACCATTTTTCCTGATGTAAAAAGCTTTGGTCATTGGTCTTTCACGGCAACTTGAATTATAGTCCTGCTACACATGAACCTTTAAAGGCAAGTTTTCAATTAAACTGCACTTTTAGAATCTTTTACCAAATTGCACATAAATATGGTAGAAACAAAAGCATGTGTGGAGTACCAATAACGCATATGGTTCCGATAAACTTTGCAATTGTGAAAGAATGTAGCTTGGAGCTGCGGTAGGAATTACAGAAATCTTTCCGCCATATACGAAGGGGGTAATGATATACCCGGGCCTAGGTATCCGAACTTTCAGCCAGAGCTTGACGAGCTATAGAAGCCAGGCTGGTTTTTATTGCTGGCACCAAGCATTTTCCTCTATTATATGCCGTGTACTGAACCTCTTGTTTCGCCCCTTACTAAACACGTGCACGCGACCAGCTCCCCGGCTCATACAATAAACCAGCGATGACGCATCGGGACCCAAGTCTACGACACAGGGTACACATTATCGGCAAATAATGCAGTCTGTTAGCTAAAAAGGCAGAGGATCACCCCACAAGGTCCTACTTTACCAAATGTTACCCATCTTCTAATGGAGCGCTTTAAGGGAAAGTCCCATAGGAAGAAAAATATATTTTTTATTCTCTTTTATCACAAAATACAGTGTCTTATAGAGTAAGGTACTTTAGAAGATCCTGGTTTTCTCATTTTGTTCCAATAAACTTCCTTCATAGACTTCCATTGCTGCCAGTTGAGATATTTTGGTGACATACCCCGTCACCACACTGAGTGGATTCTTTATGGCAATGCTAATGAAGTCCGTTCATATTCCCCGTCACCACACTGAGTGGATTCTTTATGGCAATGCTAATGAAGTCCGTTCAACAGCTGGCTTTCAGTAGTCAGCGTCCAGCTAGATGATTAACAAAGAGCCACTGTATCGTTACCAAAGACGTATGACAGGGTCAGGGTGTTTGTCTAGTAGAGTGAGCTAAGAAAATAGAGCTGGAACGCATACAAATGGCTAATATGTATCTGTCTGAAACACATTATACAAAAACTTTGTGCTCATGGGAATATGCGGACAGGGTTATGCCGCTTAATACTGTACCGCATACCCATAACATGCTTCTATGTAGGTTAGCATGAAAGAAAACATACTGAGGATGGAGCAAACAGACATTCAGTACACCCAATATAAACCCACAACAGCAATTCATTGGCTCCGTGTTCCATTAGCGAATTAATGCCAACGGCCTTCTGCTCCTACTGCAACTTTAAGTTTTAAGACTGGCAGCTACCCCCCCTTCCGACCGCTCAAGCAGCATGAAGCGTGAAGACCTCGCATGACCCTGGCTCAGGCAGACAGACAGATGTCAACGTAAAATAGTAAATGGTGCCTTTCCGACCCCTGAACTGTACCTCTAAACAAGAACTGAACAGCTGCAGCACAAAAGTAGAGTCAAGTGGCCATGGACCCCCGAGGAGAACAGAACATAACTCTGGATGTTATCACTTTTGTGATTTACTGTTTGAAAACAAGGAATCGCCAAATATTCCTAACAGTTCTAGGTGGAGCGAAGAAACGTTTTAAGTATATGGACTAAGATGCACACCGAGATCGCTTATGTACAAGACCTAACCCGTATTAATCCTGACCAGCTGACTAAACACTATGCACATGGCAGGTCACGCTGCACTTTGACAGGACTTCTTGCAGTATAGCCAGCAGTCCAAGCAAAATCCATAAACTGTGGGCCTGCGGCCGTCAGACTCTACTAACCAAAGTCGCTGCAATGTAAATCATTTCAACTTCAATATAAAAAAGGACCAACACAGGTGTGATTTCTTTGGTATGGGGTGGAGGCAGACGATGCATTTTTGTTTTCTATTCAGTAAAGGGGAGATATTTCCTAATAAATTACGGTATGACATATCCAGGACCGAAAATATTCTTCATTCAAAAGAAGATTCCAACCACTAGGAGGAAGGAAATGTCGGAAGATCACACACAAGTAACAGCTTCAGGAGAAAACTGAAAATCAATACATCGCAGTCTTCATTTCAATAGCCAAAGCAAAGATCCATTCCGAAATGAGTAAATATCAATATCCGTTACAGCGAGAGACTTTACCATCTTAAACACAGCAAGGGACAGAGTGAGCTAATCGCGCACGTTTGGTGAAAAACATAAAGAGCCCGTTTCTATTGAATCTGTAATAAGAATTCTTGCATTAGCGCTACAGGAAGAGAACTCCTTTTATCGACATTATGAGTCGTCCTGTTCCCTTCGCATGATCACAGGGGGTCGTAAACTTGACTGATCGCTGATGCTAACATGAGGATATCCTGTAACTCCCGCGCTGCTGGAGAGGTTCGGGAAGTTACGTGATATGCATTCTCAATCAGAAAAAAACTATTGTCCTCGTCACTCCGAGCAGCCGGCTGGGCAGTGCCAGACTGGCCTGTCCAACATGCTAACTGCAATGTACAGATATATAGCAGGTGGGACCTAAGTACACGCTTAATCATACATTTCTTATACACAGCACTTACGTGGAGTAGCAGCGGCCCTCCTCCTAGTCGGCTTTCCATGCATGAGCACAGGTGTCTGGGGCTGACTGGAGGAAAGTATATCGTGTGCACAGAGATGTGATCCATGCATTTACAAGGGGCACACTATGCAGCTACCATATCCATATGTGCATAAGTGTATATGATGGGTAATGGGTCCATTTAACACAACTGTAGCCCTAAAGCACGGGCCACCAATACAAGCCACATGAGTCCCTGCTAGTCGCTGCCATAGCAATGGCTTACAGGGATTCTAGTTCAGTAACAGCCGAAGTTCTGCAACAACATCTAACCCTTAAACCGGACCTTCCGGTCCAATGACTGAGAAGTTTTTGTCCTTATCTGATCACTACAACCGGCAAAAATCTAATACGAACCCCTGAGCTGTCATTGGATCGCAAATCCAAAGACCATGCATCAGATTAATAGGAGAATGAGGGGGGGGGGTAACAATACAATGCTTTGGTTACATTTAAACACAAGCTTTACTCACGCACTGTAATCTTTGCAAATGATAATAAGATACAGGCAGCATTACAAACCCACCAGGAACCGAGCGGCCATGCTTCATCTACAGAGCCGAAGAACAAGCACAGGGAGCGCAAATAAATACGAATCAGCGCTTGCAATTAAACGAAAAGGAGGAAAAAATAAACCCTCGGCAAATATATCCGTTTCACCGCCACGCTTCTTTTTGAAGAGGAGCCTTCGACAATAGAGAGAAAGCCCCCAATCCGAGAGGGGGAGGGAAGGGACAGAATAAAATTACATGACGGGGAGGGACAGTCCAGGAAGAAGCAAGAGAGCGGGGTCCCTAAGCAGCAGTCTCCATGACAAAGACTTGTGCTCTTGCCAAGGGAGACAGATGCAAGGTCCTCCGGAGGGGAAGACGGGAATACTGAATATGCATAACAACAAAACTATTGTACTGCTATAGTCATTGTTACAGGCAGAACATCTACACTGGCACTGAACAGGTTAACACCGTCAGATCACATTCTGCCACCCCTATAAACCACTGCATGCTCTATTTAATCATAACGGATCCCCAGAACACTAGATCTCTCACGGATCATAACAGAAGGCCCAATCCAACAAAACCAGATTGAAGTATACATTTCATGAGGTCACATGGAAGAGTCACAGGTGATAACCATCAGCCCAGCACATGACTTAAAAGCTATGCTTAAAAAAAAATAATATTTTTTAATGATTTGGGCAAACAAATCCCGAGGCAGATCAGATAACATTTAACAAAGACGGTAAACACAGAATGCATCGGAACACTAAACAAACGCTCAATCTTAATTCAACACCACGAGATGCGCTTTAGAAATACATTCTTTCAGCGACCCAAAACATGAAGATTTCGGGAATAAATACCCCTCAAGGTCAAGTGCTTTTTAACTACCAGCAAATTATGGCTTTAAGACCACTTGTGATGATAGCCTGAGCGGCAGCCATCGAAAAGAGTGGGGCTAGGGAGAAAAGAATGGCTTAAGCCCAGATATAAGTGTGTGGGAGTATGGTGGCCCCCAGAAGATGACCCCAGGAGATCCGAGCATCTGAGGAGGCTCACAGGGCATCACAGTGTGATAAACGGCTACCCCAATGTGACTGAGGTAGCCAAATGGCTCTGGTCTTAAATTCAACGAGACAATAGCAGAACAGATCTGCAAATAAACAATACAAACCCTCCCAGCACACTAAGCCTGGGCCGGTCGGGGTGAGGATGCATGTATTATGCACACTGCAGGGCACTCTCCGGGAAGGCCCCGGTACACAGTCATGATTGCATTGTAAGCAGAGAAGGCATTTCGTAAAGCATTAACCCCTCAGCGGGGTAACATAACCCAACAGCCCCGGGCAGATAGGATAACCCGACTTACAGAGCGATAATGCTGTAGCCGCTGGCCCTCTTTTGCTCCTATATCGCCGCTTTTGATATGAAGTCCAATTCCCAGGCCGATGCGATCACAGTAGGCTTGACAGAGAGGGCGACGTCCCCTCACCGGTAAGCCAACGAATAATTATGGCGAAAACAACGATAGCAACAGGAATTACAAACATGCGGCCTCTTTACACCGAAAATCGATGCGCTGCACGTTATTTTCGTACACGTCCCGCTTCCACCTCAATACGCGATACCGCTAATAACCACTCCACACAGGCGACAACGGACGCGCTGCTGCTGGAAGGCGAAAGGATCGCGATCCGGTGGCGTCAGCGCGCAAGGCCATAAACACAGAAGGGAAGCACGCAATGATTTTGACGCACGACGCACTGTCGGAGCAAAGCTTCATGGGATATGTAGTGCGAATGCCAGAACGCTCTGCACATCAGCGGCAGCAGAGAACCGGGTGGTTATTTTATTTGTGGTTTATCGGCTGCAGGACAATTCTACCAATAACATTCAGCAAGTGACACTCCATACCCTCTGGTTCATTATCCCAAAAAGCGCAAGAGTCCGATGCATATAATCATAATAAATTATTATTATTTTATTATCTTTTATTTATATGGTGCTAACAATGTACGCAGCTCTTATTACAATACATACATTCAATTGACAGACTGATACATTAGCTGGAGAGGGTCCGGCTTACAATCTACTGGGAATGGGTTGAGGTATGGAGAAAGGGGAGAGATAGTGTGGGGGGTGAGTGAAAGCTGGAGTTTAGGTGGTTCCAGAGGTATGGGGTGGTAAGTGTAGCCCGGACACTTCCAGGTGGCAGGGTTATGGCATGACCCACTCCTGCCCATTTGCCCCTTAATTGGGGGTTCTCACGACATCAGCGTGACCGTCCACCGACAACAGTGGGTAGTCCTTATCTCGCCCCACAAGGGTAGGCCCCCAGGTACGGTGATTACCAAAGTGGAAAGCTTTAGCCAACATTTTGAGTTAATATGGAGTGAGTGGAGGGTTTCAGAGAGTTGGGGGACGCAGAAGGAGAGCGCTGTGTAAGGAAGCGAAGACTAGCAGCAGCGTTCTGGATAGATGAATAAATATACCGCTTTCCGAATACCCCTCATAATGGGCTGACTAGAACAAGCTTCTCCTGTAATAAGGGCTAAGCTAGCCCTTCATAAAGCATAGTTAAAGGTACACTCCAGCCATCATATGCACTTTAATGCATATCATAGCTTTATGGTCCCTTTAAGTTTTCACGCTGTCCCTCTTGCAAATGCATATATATTTATTTATATTTATCTCCAGTATGCACAAGCACTGGCTCAGACAGATGTGCAGATAGTACACTATTTAGTACACTATATGTACTCTGATGCAGTGCGTTATAACAAAATGATGATCGCCAGCTGTCCCTGTAATATGCTATTTACAACCAGCTGTAAATATTCAAAGCCAGATTATAAAACATACATTTGCATCATTAGCTGGAAATTCCCAGCACCGACTGTTCATTTAGAGGTCAGTAGTACAATGGAGAGAACGTACATACATAATTGCATGATTATTTGTGAAGCCCCAGAGGGAATTCTACTTTGTACCACTTAGTGATGCAAAATAATTGTCGAGTTCCCTGTTGTGTTTCTACCGGTAATGTGTCAATAAAGTTGTGCAATTTTTCTTTACTAAGGGAATGCTTGGACCAGTCCATGTAAAAAAAAAAGCATTCATCTACATTCATGACAGGAGATGTAATTTCCTCCATCCCTGCGGATAGGTATTTAAAGGCCCTAAGTGTTTGGAGACCATCAGTAACTAAAGTGATGGAGTTACATAACTAGAAAGTAAGGAACACCATACATATGCCATGACCACACGCATACTGTATGCACATGATTGGATGGGAATAAATCCAGCTTTTGAGTTTGATTTTGGCATTGCCCCTCCTTGGAGAAAATCTCAGATAGTCTTTTTACTTATAGACCCTCTGGTAACTTCTGATCCGAAAGATTTTGCAAACTTAAAACGATCACTGGATCAAGAAACACAGAAAAAAGGTTGGAATGCAGCACTCAGAGTGAGACGAGAGAGGGTACCACAAGTCCTTCAATAAATCCAAAATAAAGAAACAGAGGCTCTGCACTCAAATAATAAGGTGAGTTTATTTCATGTAGGCAACGTTTCAACACACAGGTCTTTCTCAAGCCTTAGAGAAAGACCAAAAAGCGATGCCTGTAAGTGGACAATAAGTCCTATAGACTCTCGAGACCTTCAGGTATTAGAAACGCCATTGGACTTAACCTAGTTCAGAGTAAATAGTACCTCTAAAGAGTAACTCTAAGAAGCATGGATCATTCGGAAAGACCCTATATGCAGTGTCAGTAAAAAAAAGTTAGTGGAAATTGACACCCAAAGGACAAGAAGTGGACAACCACCTTTTCCCAAAGTTTGAGCCCCAGGTTATGGTGGTCATGGAACCAGGGAATAAAATGAAAACGCTCAGTGTGCTGGACACATAGGTGACCCTCTTTGGCCCTCTGAGGTTTGCATGGGCCCAGGGCCATAGAAAGCTACTGTGCCTTAAAAATTCCCTGTAGGGCTAAGCTTTAAATATGTAATTTTGGAGTGCTGTAAACACCAATTGTGTGCTTTTAAGCAGTCAGACATCATATGTGATGATTTTTGGAGGAGAATTTGAGTTCGTTACAGTGCACACAGGCGTTCATTATGTTTTCCTGTGTCATTTCCTGTACCAAAATCCTGGAAACTCAAGCTGTATTGTCTGCTTCCACTGTTTTATGGTTACTCAGACCCCGCTCTTCAACCTTTTAAATGGTGTGCATCCGTCTAGCACGTCTCAATAGGCCAGCTTTTCTTTAACCCGTTGAGTGTCACGGTGAGTGCAATTTACTGGGATAAGACATAACACGCTCTGGAAATGTATGTATTATGTGTAGACTGCAGAATTATCTGGATTAAAGTACAATGTACTACAAAATAACAGCAGTAATTGATGTCATTTCTCACTGAACCCCCTGCTGCCATCCTCCCGGCACAATGGCACACATTGGTGAAACTTAGTGCAGAGCATTTCACATAAAATATTCTGCAGATTAAGGAGAGATGGTCGGGAAGCAATTGTAAAAAAAAATTACACTTAAACCTGAACGTAGTTGAGCAGAATTCCCACAGTATCCTTCATCCTCATAATGGTGACAGTGGAATATCACTCCAATATACAATTGTATATTATTTGCACTCCATTTGTATACGATCAATTTTCAGCACTGGGTCTGGAGACTCACCCGCTCTAGACCATTCATTTCTATTCGGGATCCCTAAAGCTTCATAAAAATGTCATGTTGCTCCATATTTGTATTGTATTAAGCGCTGCGTAAATTGTTGGCGCTATATGAATAAAATATAATAATAATAATAATGATATACAGACAGAGGAATTCAGGACACTTCAATAATTTATACGGCCCTGTCAGACAGGACCCCTGCAGAATAAATGTTCATGATAAGTGTTACCGGGTCTGACCCTCTTTAGACATTAAGATATTAGTCAAACTGAACATAAAGTCGCTCAAAGTTCAAGAGTCCTTTTAGTGGGCCATCTCATGCATGGAACAAGATAATGAATCACATAAACTTTCGAGATGTGAAGCCTGACTTACTTGTGTATAATAACCAATGCACATAGATACCAGGACATTTCAGCTTAAGGGTTAAATTACATTGTATTTGTATACAGAATTAGATTACCGTAAATTTTGTTACATGTATTACAACAGTATTGGGCTACTTAATATCTAACGTAGAACATGGGTAAAATAACTACACTATATCCCAATCGCTCTGAGTCATCTTGTTTCACAGTTCCCCATACTTTCCTATCCTTGTGACCGTATATATTGTTTCCATAATTTTCCTACTACCCACTCCTTTTCTTCTATGTTTTCTTAGTGTCAGGGGATCTGATTAAATCTTTTAAAAATCCATTACTGGCTCTCTGCCACCAGCCGGACAGCCGTATTATAATATTCACACTGAACAAATTAAGATTCAGACAGTGAACACATTCTGCCAAGCAAATGAAGTCACTTGTGACATTCAGCGCTTTTTATTTGTATTGTATTTGCAGCTCACATCAAATAACCATCTAAACGGAGGGTCTTGGGTATTGGGAGTTAAATCGATGGACTCCAAGTGGAGATAGATGTAAGCTCGCTGGTAAACTGCCTTCTTACCTACCAAACGAGCCCATGGTTAAATAATAGTTCTTCACAAATCAGTTTGTAATATGCTGAGAGTAAATAAATATTAATAATGTATAATGTTTCTGTTTTTATTGTTTTTTTTGGCTTAGTTTTACTCAAGACCTAAGTTCCAAGAGTGAGGTCCAAGTGTTGGGACATTGTCCTTTGAACACCGCTGGCACTCCATGCATTTTGTGAATGGTGTGGGGGTAATTTTTGTGTGCCCCCAATTCAAGTGTTTCCATGTTCTTTTACGTTGAAAAAAAGAATCAAGGCAGTGACTTGCTCGACCTGTTTCTATTAACATCTAGTCATTGGCAAAGCATGTTAATGATTCATAAAGGACAAGCTCAGACTTATTGTTTATGAGCTTCAAATGTAGTCATTACTAATGAATTGTGTGATATGAAACTGACATTTTTAACATGTTTTGCACATATACTGGCCTTATGTGGGTGGCACATTTATATGATGCAGTATGAAAAATAATATTGTCACAACAGATTCCTTGTTTAGTGAATAAATCCCCTTTGTTGTACATCAAGTTCCTAGAAGGTTATGTTTAAAATGTTGGTGTAAAAAGGGGAGCAGGAACATTCAGCTGATTGTTTCGCACGGCTTTGCACCAGAATTGCACTTATACACGAGCCCCTTAGGGTCACATCAAAATGAAGCTGGAGACACCATACTCTACACTGGTCTTCAAATAGATACTTGCATTCAGATGTTAAAAATGTCTCTTGAGGACAAGTTACTCAGGTAGAATATCTATTGCAGTAAGATACCAACGCTTCATCAAAACCGCCTGGTTGACACTGATTGCCCATCTTTAAATGCC
Source organism: Spea multiplicata (assembly GCA_009364415.1). Lineage (NCBI taxonomy): Eukaryota > Metazoa > Chordata > Amphibia > Anura > Pelobatidae > Spea > Spea multiplicata. Next base: position 33,407 of record VKOC01004009.1, read on the forward strand.
ACTGTTGGGCATTCCTTAGCCCTCCCTATGCCAATACTTGAAGCGATTAATTACTTTATTTTTCTAGTGGGAAAACAAACAATTTCCCCCAAAACTCCTAAGTAGTCTTCCTTGGGGTTTTTGTTTTCATGTCTCGCTGGCCAGATATGTTCTTGGCCCTTCGTATGCGGGGTGATTGTCGTTCTTCGCAGTTCTTGGTGACTGGTCGTTCTGTTATGATATGACAGATTGATAACTGAGTTGTTGTTGATTCATGTCCCGTGGAAACGTGTTGACAGAAGCGTTTGTCTTTTCTTTGCCCTGCCGTGTTATCTTTGTGGCCGTGAATGATCCAATAAGTAGCACACAAACAAGGAACAAAACGGAATGTAACAGGACAGCCTCGTGACTCCTTTCCTTATGTTATATAAGAGTCAATGTCCATGGCATCTATAACTAAAGGCAACAGAAGAGACATTTCATAGCTATTTTAATTAATACGTCCAACGTTACAATGCAATACGATCACTGCAAAATCACTGCAAGAGAAGTAGTACTGCCCGGGTGAGCAATTCATCGCAAGGAAAGAGTTAAATAAAACGTTGTGATGCTTATTGTGAATAAAATGTACTTTGCGTAACTTTGTTGTTCTGGCTTAGAGGGTGGTAGATGCCACGTTCATGTTTAGAAGATTCAAATTATTAACCCTTGTCAAACTCATCAAGAAGATTCTTTTAATGAGACCAGCGGAGCTTCCTGCAGAGCATTTCACATAACAACATTCTGCAGGATAAGGGGAGACTAGATGACACATACAGTAACTTTAATTTCCACTAAAGCATACACATAAACCTGAATTCCCACAGTATCCTTCATCCTCATAATGGTGACAGTAGAACATCACCGCAATCTACAATTGTATATGTATTTGCACCGTCTCCATTTGTATACGATCAATTTTCAGCACTTGAATGGGTTTGGAGACTCACCCGCTCTAGACCATTCATTTCTATTCGGGATCCCTAAAGCTTCATAAAAAATGTCAGGAAATCTACTTTAGAGAACTTTGTTTTTGTGATTCAATGGCAGCCCAGAGAGAGGTAGCTGGCACAAATATTAACACTATAGGACCAGAGAGACGTTTACAGATGATGTTCATATTTAGATATTAAATAGTTAAGCTTATTGTAACCATCTTTTGTATTTTGTGCTACAAAAAAAGGACGTTGTGATGAATGTGTGTGTGTGTGTGTGTGCGGGAGGTGTCAGCCTGGCCTAATCTACTCTGGGATCCATTTTTATTTTCTGCTTTTTTTGTCTGATTTTTATGCACTTCTGAAATTGTTTTAAATGTGTTTTATTCTAACTACCTGCTTCCCTTTTTTTCCTCCCATCATCATGTACCCGCTTTGTTATGGATCCTCACCGCCATGACATTTCTTTTTATTTATTTCATTTTTATTTTTTTAACTCTCCCCTGTTTTGAGGTGCACCTCCATATTCCCAGAGGTTGTAGATTAATTTAGAATTTTTGGAAATATAAAAAAAAAAATATATGTATATATTTTTTTGTACTCTGCACCACTATGTTTTTACCCATTTCGTTTAACTCTTTCACTGCTACGGAGAAGCAGCGGTCTGATATGTAATCTCCGTTACATGACTGTTACATAGAGCCTTTCCGCCCACGTGGCTAGCAGAATATGAAGAAAATCGGGTTAATATATTAATAGTTTTTAATATATTAATATGTATTAATTTTGAGTGTGTATAACTTCTACGGGGTTTCTGATTGTATTATGAGACACCTTCTAAGCTTACAAAATCTACACCATATTATGTATAGTTGGGGGAAAAAAGAAGAAAAAAAACACATGACTTTGACCTGTCTGCTTGATGTAGT
>VKOC01004010.1:0-15713 GCA_009364415.1 Spea multiplicata
AAGTTTTTATGCAGCCATTTCCCCACCAGGCACTTCTTAAAGAAGCAGCAAAAAATAAAACTGCATCTTTGAATTTTTTATTATTTGTACTGGTGTGCTTTTTATTTATTTATTTTTTACTTTTTTATTTTATTTCATTTGTTACTCATTTTATTTTTTTTTAATTGACTTTTTACTTTTTTTTTTCTCTATGTGGGGCTGACTTGTTATAGTATATATTTATATATATTATATATATATATATATATATTTATACATATACATATAACATATTACAATTCTGTATGGCAAAGAAACTAGAATTACTGCATATGGTAGTTAACAAAGTTATAGATTGTGGGAGAATAGCCCATTATGGGAGAATAGCCCATTTAAACATGATTCATTATTTCAAAAAATGTTTTCTTCAACATAATGTGGACATAATTAATCCACTCTACATATTGTATAAATAAAAAATGACAGAACAGTTTTAAAGAAGACCCATGAGAAATGTATTGGAGCCTGAGAAAGTTTTGTGCAAAGTTTGAAAAATTGACTTAACGCCATAGTAACCAATGAAATGCTGATTGGACCATTACTTTGATTGCTAATGAGCTAAGACCACTTTTTCAACACTTTACCAGTATTACTCTTTATAAATAGCTGCCTTCTACTAATAAATTACTAAGGTGGGAAGCAAAGAAGAATAATTACATATAAGCAAGATGAAAAAAGAGCACTAAGTCACAGGAGAAAAATCCCCAAACTCCCGTGCGCTGAAATCAGCTCTCAGCAGGTTTAAATAACTGGATAATGGTTGTAATTGGTTGCACTTGTTCAGGCAGTTTTAGATATTAATGAGGCTCGTGAGGATTATCATTATGAGAATGAAGCAGACCCCTCAGTGGCCTAGCAGAAAAGCATAGAGTCGGCAAACATGGAGACCCCCAAACAAACCCCATCACTGACTGCATGCTAAATACTAGGATGCAGTTATGCATTGTGTGACTTTCCAGAGGTGTGGTATTCCTTCCATCTTCCACAGATGCCAAGCAAATAGATGTCAGCACACAAGATGCATGTAATTCATTTAAGGTGGGACCTTAAGCGAATTTGAAATATTGTTTTGTCAAGTAGCAATACTTGTGTGCTATTCGTGAACTACATTGTTACAGGTACAAGAAAACTGTTATTGTATCAGTTGTATCATGGAATGATGGTCAGTTTGTCCATTGTACAAAAAATGTTTTCTATAAGAATGTGTGGCCATCACTTTGACAACCATGGTGATCTACATTGTTTCTGAAATCTGGAGCACAGCAGGAGACTCTTAAAACCGCATGAAGTGGCAATGGAGCATTTAATCACAACCACAATGATAATGAGCTTGTCAATTAAGCTCTATAAGCCTAGAAGAGACTTACCCAGCTGTGCGAACCTCACTGAACCAATAATTCTTCCTTTATAATATTCTCCTTTATATCTCAGGATAGAAAGCGCTCACGTATTTTGAGACTTCACTGCTATAATTTCTTCCTTTTAGTCTACAAAAATCAGATAAAGCAAAGCCACTCTACTGGGGAATATTAAAGATGGCATGTTGCTAAGCTATGGCAGAAGTGAAGTCACCTTTATATAGTTCACTAAAGTCAGAATAAATTCTATTAGTTAATAATCTGCCCATTATTCAATTTAACATTCACTCTTAGGGAAAGAGTGTATGTATTGAAATTCTAAGATAAAGGGCAATAATTAGAAACTAACTGATGTGGCAGTAATTTACCTTGAACAAAAATAATAAAAAGTTGCTTCATTAGAACTTTTTATAGCTAAAATCCTCTAAGGTTGGAATGTTTATTAAGATTTTGGCCTGACATTTTTTTGTATATTGATACTGACTTTTTTCAGCTTTATTAGTTTTTTCCAATATAACAACAAGAAGTGCCAGACTGACATAACTAAAATGTGTGAAAATAATACGCATGTCTGACGCTAATCTGATGCCACGCTTTATTTTCTATGTTCTAATTTTATCATTGAAAGGTATTTGTTTCTCCTAATTGCACATCGTGATTAGCAACTAGGATTTTTTATTTGTCTGTGTAGACAGATGGAATTTTTTTTATTGCTGAATAAAGCCGTGTTTAGCTTGGCATATTCATTAATAAACTTTTTTTGTTTATTGTATGTTTCCGCAAAGTATTGAGTTCTCCATGAGGTAATGATAATCACTGCAGATTCTTCATTCAAGACCTTGCGTTTGCAGCCTCGAGCTAACAATTACCACTTCAACTGTTCTAGATAATGGCAGAGACATATCATCAGCATAATCAACTTTCAATATTGTGGCTGAGCAGACAGAAAACTCTCAATATAGGAGATTTTTGTGATCTGTCCTACTGAAAATGCTACAGGGAGAAGTTTGGTTCAGGCTTTGCACAAAAAATAATATAGTTTTATTAAAAAGAATGAAGTAGCTGGCTTATCAACAGCTTCATCACAGCGAAAAAGGCTTTTCATTTTCTATGTAATTCAAAAACAAACATGTTGTACCCATCTTAGTTATAGATTGATTTGATTGAAATACCATTTTTAATATCTTCAATATCTCCTTATTTTCATCAAGTTTAACACCTTATAGTTAAGCACAAACAATGAAAAAAAATAGAATTTATTTCCTCCATTAAAGCGTACAACTCAGTATGCCATAAAATGTTCCAAACGGAAATGTTTTTACCCAATGGATAAAAATACCAGTCAACAGATAACACGAAGACATGACTTGAGTTCAAATAGTTCATATTTAAAGAAACTGTTGTTTTAGCATAAGTACATCCATTTTTACATACTACCTATAGCTTGTGGTCTATGTCAATTAGCATAATTGTTTTGGAGACGTTTAATTTAAAAGTTCATCTCATGGAACGTGAGATCAGCAGCAGCATGTGGTAATTATTGGGCAGCTCTGGAACGTGTATAATATATATATAGAGAGAGCAGAGAAACTGTTCACCCAGACCTTGTGTATATTATGTGTATCATTCCTCTGGTGGGTTGTTACTCGAAAACGCTTTCTTATAGCATTTCATTACAATAAACCCATGTTTTCTGTATTAAATACATAAAGCAATACTAAAGCTCTCTCTCCTTTCAGATAGCTCATGTGTACATCCTGTGCATTTCTAATACATCAGCCTTATTAGGGATGCTATAAATACAGTACATTATAGATTTGATGTTAACATGCAGGGAACCAATGGAACCAAAGAGAGATCATGGCTTTCAGTTGAACAAAACAATAGTTATCCAATATTCTGGCCATCTTAGCCATATTTATATTAAATATGTAGTATTAAATTGCCCTTCTTATAGAAATATTACAAATAAAATAAAATAAATAAAAATGTTAAAACTTAGAGTAGCCCATGTTCCTTAAACAGAGAGTTGTACAAAAATCCAAGAATCGCATACCAAAAATGATTTAAATGTCTTATTAAAGAGGCATAGATAGGAAGCCATTGGTGCATTATGAGAATGGATGGTCTAGTCAAAGCTGAGTTGAGTACATAGGCCTACCATTAATGACAACAACCCCTACGATTCTCCAGCTCTGCGTACACAGTGTGGAACAAAGAGTCACATCAGAGATAAAACCATAATTGATACAGACTTTCATGCAAAATGGGTTGTTTTCGGAGCATTTCATATAACATTTTAGATGATCCTTTAGTTAAAATTAGTTAAAAGTAGAAAACAGCAACGCACTTCCTGGAGTTTACCTACATTAATCTGGCAGACGGCTCATCGATCAGAAGGGGTTTACATCTATACAGCTTATCGCAAACTGTTATTTCTTAGGGAGAGACAGCAGCTTAAAATATACTGCAAGATGTCAGTTCCCACATACCGCACAAAACAAAATAACATAAGTCAGTTTTATATCTATAAATAAGATGGAAGAAAACATGCTTAGTATTATGTGTAAAGGTGCAAGGTTTAGCAGTGGGGATAATCTAGACTAAGACAGTTCCATTTAAAAAACTTTGGGTTTTGGTTGAAATACATGAGAAATAGATAAAGGGCCAGATAATCAAGAGGGAAGTGTGAGTAAGAGTGAGTCTAATTAGCTATGAGCTTGTTGGACATGCCATTCCAAAACCTTGGGCATTAATGTGTAATTGGTCCTCCCTTTGCAGCCTCCACTCTTCTGAGAAGGCTTTTCAAAAGTTTTTGAGTGTGTCTGTGGGAATTTGTGCCCATTTAGGTCAGGCACTGATTGCAGGTCAGGGGTCTGTGCAGGCCACTTAAGGTCCTCCACACCAAACTCATCAAACCATGTCTCTATGCAATTCAGTAGATAGTTCCCTCCTGGCACCTGCTGAGCCCAGATTTATCCACCATACTACCCGAACTGTGATTCATCACTCCAGAGAACACGTTTCCACTGGGCTGGCTACAGGGGAGAGCTTTAAGTCCATTGGCGATGTGCTTTACACCACTTCAACTGATGCTTGGTACTGCGCTTAGTGATCTTCAGCTTGTGTGAAGCTGCTTAACCATGGAAACCTATTTCACGAAGCTCCCAACACATGTGCTTGTGCTGCTGTTCCTTACAGAGGAAGTCTTGAATTCTGTAATGAGGACAAGAATTTGACACATTGACTTTTGGCAAACATGTCATCCTATGACAGTACCACATTTAAAGCCACTAAGTGGTTCACACCAATTCTACTGCCAGTGTTTCTCTATGGAGATGGCTGCCTTTCTGCTAGCTTTGACTGAAACACCTAATGTCAATAATTAGGAAGGGTGTTTACATACTTTTGATTATATATTGCATCTTTTATGGGAATAGACATACAACAAAATACTTGTGAATGCAACAAAATTATCCACAGTTACAGCTGACTAATGGCCATTACAGTCGGAACAGAGAATAGGAAAGTAGGTCTCAAAATGCGTTACTTTTCTTTCCGCAATCATGTAATTTCACTACAGTAAACTTCTACAAGCTTCCTCTTGCTTATCTCTTAAGAATAGTATCTTATGTGGACTATTTCTTGAATATCATTGCATTGATGGTCGTTCCTTGAAAATGCACCCTTACATTACGATTTAAAAAACAAAAAAACATTTGTTCTACTAAATGCTGCATTTTCTTAGCAACCCTTCTGTAATCTTTTTAGACAACTTTTTATAAATGACATTGCATTTGATGTTTCTCCCACAGTCTATTGGTAAAATAATTCTACAAGAATTCCACATAAACATCTTAAATTCTGTGGTGGCTTTTGGTGTCAGATATTACCCCACCTAAAATCCAATAACAGAATATATACATATATAAAATAGAGGGATTATGGAATGTATGTGTGTAGTGATATCTTTTTTAGTCCTCTAATGACACTTTTACCCTTCTGGTAATGAATGGTTAAATATGTCTGATTGACCTGATGTCCCTAGGTACTCATAGCTTCAAATAAACTGAAGCCGACATATGAGATGATCTTTTAGCAGTGCGCCGCAATAGCACCTCTCTTCATGGATTTTTCTAAATGTTTTTGATGATCACCCAACAAAAAGTTTTTGTGTCACAATACCTTCCGAAAGTTAGAGGTTCTTTCAAGAAGAATATACTCAACATTGATTTATTAAAATGCAATATGTTTATTTACTAAATTGTACTTTATTACTGAAATGGCGTGTTGTCTTGCAACTCTCTCAAGATGGTAAAAAGTCTTTGATTAGGGGGCTGAAAAGTTTATAAGTATGAATAATTTTGTGTTTATATAAATAAAATCTCTAAAGATCTTTACTGCCATCTTCTGGTGCATTAGGTTAAGTACTCGTCTCTTTTTCCTAGTTAAAGCAAAGTGAAGCAAATGCTGACACTAAAGAAAAGTTACCCTTGCGTCTTCGAATCTTTGAAAAGTTTCCCAACAGGCCACAGATGGTGAAGATCTCCAAACTACCTTCTGATTTCACTGTTCCCAAAATAAGGTACTTATTTCTGAAACTGTATTAATTAAAGTGACATTTTCTACATTGTCAGCGCCATTTCCTGTTATTTTCCTGCCATTTTGCTGTGGGTTTTTTTTCTAACATCTTACATTACATTTACATTACATTTATTTATAAAGCGCCGGCAGATTCTGCAGCGCTGTTACTGTCAGTAGAACAATTTATAAACACATAAATAACACATACAATAACAAACTGGTGCAAAGGAGAAGAGGGCCCTGCTCTTGCGAGCTTACAATCTAGTCGATTCATTACAGAGTTACTAATCCGTAGTTCACAAAGTCACATAAAAAAGTGGCTCTATTTTGGCTATTTGAAATGTTGGGAAGTAACTTACATGATAATATATGTACTGTACATTGTTAACTAGTAGGGCAAACCATTCCAAAGTAATTTGCTATGTCACACAGGATTTTAGCTTCTGAGTTTTCTCATAAATTATGAAAATATATATATTTTGTTGAATAAGTCATAACACAGTATAATATGGCATGTCTTGTTGTTCATCTGAACTTGTAGACATGCTAAGGAAAAGATGATTGTTATGTCAAGATATGTAAAACCATAGCATTCAAAAATGTCCTTTTCACATTACTGTACATGTAACATTATTTAGTTAAATGTCACATATGAAACCAATAGAGTTCCAATTAATATTATATTTCTTCCAATCTTCCTTCTAGCACTATTTACACCTGATGCATATTAATTTGGTAATTATCTATAAAGGTGTTTGTTATCATAGTACTAGTTTATATTTGTGCAAACCCCACATCTGAGCCCCACCACAGGTGGTGTATTTGTGCAAAAGAGTGCTCTGGTAGGGCCAGGACATCCAAAATATTTAGGGTTAAAAAATTCAGCAGGCACTCCTGCGGATCCTAGCCGACAAACAGTTCCAGAGAATTACGGCGAAGGCTTGGTCATGTGCAGGGCAAGGGGAATAAAGATTCAATGGACACCAGGTGACACAAGGCTGGGATTATACTCCTAGGCACAACCAAAACAGGTAAACCCAACTGAAGAAGTGGTTAAAAGTCCTCTGCAGCCCTGGTTCCATGACATTGGAGTATCTGTTCGTAGGACCCCATTAAGCCCTACACTCTACAGAGCTGAGATTTATTGAAGAGTGGCCAGAAAAAAAGCCATTGTTTAAAGAAAAAAAGCAAACATGCTTGCTGGCCAAAAACCATGTGGGAGACTCCCTAAACATATGGAAGAAGGTACTCTGGTCAGATGAGACTAAAATTGGGTGCATTGCAACTCCATCTTCCAGCATTTCCTGCCAGTGACTGAAAGCTTGAATGAACCAATCAATGGCATGAAAGTGCTCCTATTACAATCAGTAACACACACTTTCTTTACATGCGCACAGGGGGCCTTGCTGGCACCCCCTCAACCATTGCAAGAAAATGATGGCGCTAGTAAGCATATCACGTGAAATTAAAGTGCACATGATGACTGGATCGTTCATTTGATTTTACTGTTGGTGTCCATACTAAAGATGTTTAATACTATACGTATTCTACTTCTGCTATGTGCTTGGCTAAACACTTTATTTAAATATGGTCTTTCCCAGGGAAAGCTTTATGAAGCAGTTTATTGACCGACAGCAGCAGGACACCAGCTGCCTACTGAGAAGGCTGCCATCTGCTTCGTCATCTTCCTGTGATCACTCTAAAAGATCTGGAATTGAGGAAAATAAATACATTGACCAAAAGGTAACTGTGCAGCCCCTGTTCTACTGCAGTTTGCGTTGTCATGTCTGTGTAAAAATCATGCTAAACATAGAAATTGTTTCAGTTGACATTACTGTTTCAGTGTACAGACCGCCTGTACTAGCATTTGTATCTAAGCCCTCCCACAATCCTGTCTGTTATTACCCATAATCCATTGCACATTGGTCCAAGAAAAATGTCCAATAGTCATATTAGTACTGTTTATCTGTATATTGATACCTCAGGCCTATAATAAAAAAGTAATCTATAGTTTTGCTAACAAATTAGCACAGCATTCAGAATTCTTGTCATCCTTGTCATATTTGCATGCGACAGGTATACTTTAAAACATCATCCGTAAATTCCTCCCACATTCTAATTAACTATAAGCTCAGGGACATTGTAAGCCATTTTAATTTTATGTCATGTTTTTAAATCTACCTCCATTCATAGCTCCACTAACTTGTAAATGGAAATGTATTATGTAGCATGTCACAGGAACATTACTCATCACAAGCAATTTGCTTGATAGGAAATAAGTGTGTGTGGGAGGCATGTGAAAAAGGTATTGGACAATAAAGAAATTCTAGGAATTCTCTCCAAGGCTAGAAAATTGTGATAGAGTCATTGAAAGAAGAAGACACATTCAACTCAATTATAAAAGTACAAATAAAGACCAGAGTACTTTTCGTAATTGAAGACTTCTGCAAAGTAGACGGAAAATAAACTGTAATTTTCCTATACAGTACTTAACTGCGTTTGGACTTGCTGACAAATAAAACATCATTGTTTAAAGTATGTAAAATGCAAGGAGAAAAAGTACACCTGGAACTTTTCTTTCTTTTTGTTTAATAAAATACATAACAATATAATTCATACTGTTTATTTTGTATGTGTCTGTTAAATTTAGCAAACATTATCTAAGGTTTAGAATATTTTGTATCCTGTTTTCCAGCAGAATGTTGTTGTGTTGGGGTTCCATATTTGTCTGGCATCAAAGAGGCTCTGTTTTTACCATTTGAAAAGGATTTGTGAATCAATGGCTTTACGATGCAGTGTTTACTGCCCAATGACCAGAACTCTGCCATTGTAGATTGTGCAACAACCATACTTCCAAACATTTCAAATTGTCAGTGGAACATACTGAGACTCTTATGTGACTTTGTGAACTATTGACAGAGCCGGGAACTTACCAAGTCATTAGATAAAACATTCCTTCACAGGAATAAAACTAAATGATACTTTATTAAATTCAGATATCCCCTTTTTACGGTTCTCTGCATTTTCCCTGATCTCTGTTTGGATCGGTGATATCTGGCAGGATAGATGTATGATGTGATATATGAAGAGCAGACAGCTTGTAGCTATTGAACCATGCTTCGTGCAGCACAATGGACAAATATTAAAACACTGGTGCCTTTGTAATAATTTAAAAACCGTGTAACATTTTACTATGTTTAATCCAATCCATATACTAACGCCGTTAATTTCCTGCCCTTTAAACATTGCAAAACATCTGAAGCAACCTGCATATATAACCTCAGAAATGTACCATGAAGACAATTATTATGCACCACAGAATAATTAATGCAAATAAATATGTATTTAATGCATTGGATGCCAAACAGTTTGTGACCTCAATCCTTCTGCTCCCTTCAGTAATCCAAAGGTGATAGATCTAATAAATTACTTTGTGGCTTATAACCATGGCTTGTACTTTCTCCAATTAGTGCAAGATTGCTAACAATGATTTAAGTGAGCCTGACCTTTTCTTTATGGATCCACCTTGAATACAAAATGATGAGATATATACTAGAAACACATTTTATAAAATGAGAAGAATTACCGTAAAATAAGAACAGCTGGAGACATGAAAGCATACTGGGAAATATTTATTAAGGCAGATGATAATTTTTAAAAGAACATTTTGGATTCTATGCTGATTAATGAGTGGCTCAGTCTTTTCATTGCACTAGAATGAGACAGGTGCTTACTAGGATTGAATTCCTAGTCCCACTAGATAGAATGCTTGGATTTGTGATGGCAACAGACATCACAAAAATGTAAGTGGTTTAACTTGTAATTCTAATATAATATTAAACAGAAAAGATGCAAAATCAGTGCTTCTGTTTTTATCTTTCAGCTCCGCAAATCTGTTTTTAGCATTAGAGCAAGAAATCTTCTGGAAAAAGAAACTGCTGTGAATAAAATCCTCAGGTAAGTTTTTTTTTTTGGTTACATCTGCCGAACCCAGACTCGCCCATTAGACTGCCAAACAGAGAAGCGTGATCCATCACTCCACAGAACACGTTTACGCTGCTTCAGAGTCCAGTGGCGGCGTGCATCACTTAGGCCGATGCTTTGTATTGTTCTTGTTCATACAAGGCTTGCATGCAGCTGTTCGGCCATGAAAACCCATTCCATAAAGTGTGTTGGCGACTCACTGACTTATTGCAAAGGTTGCAACCTATCACACTACCACATTTGAATTCCCTTAGCTCTTCAGAACAACCCATTTTTTCAGAAATGTTTATGAATGCTGACTGCGTGGCTAGGTGCTTGATTTGACACCTGTGACAATAATTAAGAAGTGTGTCCCAATACATTTGTCCATATAGTGTGGTTTATATGGAAAGTTTCTCATTCTAATTCCTGTGGCGATCGGCATGCTCAAATTCCTTTTTGTATTTTTCTTTTGATCTAATTGGAGAAGTTATTTGGCCGTTCTCATGGCGCACATTCTGGTGTTATTAGGTAGGAGTGTCACTTCCCGCTTACACACACTTTGTCTGAGAAGGGTCATTCATTTGCTTTTAGTTAGGGCATTAATTTGGTTTGGCCATACGATGTAGGGAAAAACTATTCTGTATTTTCTAAATACAACTGAATTTAGTCAGGTCCATTGAATCAAGCCCCTGATATCCCCAATGGGCCTCCATAGAACAGCACCAAGATATGGCAGTACATCCCAGTAATCCGGATGTTTAGGCAGCGGTAGAAGGGGTTGCTGGAGACACCGCCCTGGCCCTACCCAGGTAAATACACAAAATAGAGGAGCGCACATCCTAAAAAGCATAAAAGGCTACTATTGAACAATAAGTACACATAACAAAACGTCAGTGCATACCCAACAATTACCAAAAATCACTTATCTAAGGCATAAATACTTGGAATTGTGTCACACTACATGGGCATATATTGCATAGCCTGCCACTAAATCCCAAGTTTTGCGAGGTCTAATCTAATGTTTCATGGCTATATTTATTACCAAGGAGCTGAATCAGTGGAACTGCTGTGCATTTTAACCCAAATGAGACTCTCAACCGAGTTAAAGCCTTCTCTGCACACCATTAATGAGGCACCTGTATGGCTGGAGGGGCTTCCTAAGGTTTAGCCAAATATGCACAACACAAAAATACACAGGTATACCCATTTAAATACATCACTGGTTGTGAGGAATTGATCGCGTCTGTCAAAGAATCAGACAGGATGCCTTCATTAGGTGCTCTAAATGTAAAGTGGATTACATAATTATCATCTTGATAGAACAGATGTCAACACTATCTAGACCAACTACCTGAGGTGCTGAAATGAAATCTTTCACAAAATAATTATTCAATGTTAACAGAATGTTCCTTAAAATAGGCTATCACCGGGTAGAACAGATATGCAATGAATATAATTTTTGGCAGTTATGAGCACAATGTATCATAAGATCAAAAATAGAGAACTATCCTTAGTTCCCCTATTACCCTGTAATAAATGTAATTGCATCTCTGAGTGCTTTAATTGTTAATATAGAAATTGATTACAGGTACTCTCCATAATCTTTATACAGAAAAAATTTGGATGAGCAATGTGATGTGAGAGGATCCAGCAACTGTTACTTTTTTTGGTGTGTTGTGTTACACTTACACAGTTACAGATTTCTGCTCCAGTTTTACATACAGAAACTACTGTAGGACTGAGCAATAACCTGGTTCTTTCTTCCCACATGGTAACATATTACTTAATATTGCGCTTGTATGCTTCTTCATAAAACATAGAAACATTACTGATGGATAGAGGATAGAGGTAGACAGAGGTCTTCCCATGCAAGTTTGAATTCCCTTACTGTATTAGGCTCTACCACATCTGCCGGCATTCAATTCCACTTACATTCACAAGTTGGGTTGGTAGTATGATTGCTATATTACCAAACCTTTGTACACGACAATGAGTCCATTTTCATTAATATTGTTGATTCAAATAATTTGTCTTTTCTTAACTGTACCCTGGATACATTCTCTTTCCAAATGGCCTTCTCATTTAAGACTTGATACCCACCATCCTTTATACCACCAAAATTCATACCAAATGTTGTTAAGGGAATTATCTAACAGCGCTAGATGGATCCCTCTGTGTAACAGAGACCCTGCAGGCTCTGTTCAGAGTTTAAGAACCTGGAGTCCATGCCCCCCTCACATACAGTGTGATCAGGCAAGCAGGGAGATAGACTGAAAGGAGGGGAAACAAAGTTTTTGTGTCTTCAAAAACCATAAACAAATTTAAATATACAAGACATAATGGTTAAAACAGTGCATTTAAAAAAAAAATCAAACAAAAAGAAATGAAATCTTTTGATGTACCCCATAGTTTCAAGAGAGATCCCTGAGAAATAGAGGTCTCTAAAGTAAATAAAAATAAACAAAGCTAACAATTTAATTGTAAAAGATATTAAATAAAAATTACCAAAAACAGCTTAAAATTAAATAAACAAAATGAATACTCGTGTAAAGTCAAATACTTAAAAGGAACCTTTGTGAACATGTGACTTCATCTGGGTTATAGTTATCGTACCACTGAAATTCTAACAAGAAATAAAAGTGAAAAGAAAGAATTTCTGTAGAAATATAAACTATACCAAAATAGAACAGTTTATCTCACAAATCATCTCACACCTAGCCATTTTTCAAAAAAGGTCGCAAAGAAGCATAGAAAAATAATGTTGCATCATACAGAGTACATTACTAAACTACTGTATACATATGTTTTATATACAAAACCGTTCCGCAATATTTTGTGCCTCTAACTTTCCATGCATGACTGTTTTGGTGCTTTCTAGTAAGTAACATGATATTTTATCTCAAGGAAGATGAGCACATTGGCAAAAGGTTCTCAATCCCATATAAAACAATTCCTTGTTTTGGCTTAGCTAAACCCATGTAAACAAAGGCTGGCTAGTAAACCATTATGGACAAGCCAACCTTGGTATGTCACGAACACTCGTTACCTCATATATCATGTTAGCTGTTTGTCTTTTTGTAAGCCAAATGACAATACTTGCATCAGCTTTTCATGAGCAAAATTCATATTTTTTTATTACTTGCCTTTTCAAAATCTCCCATATTGGTGCATTTTGAAAAGTAAGGCTTGAGGTACTTCATATTTCACTAGTAGTGTCATTAGATAAACACATATAAACCCTTTTGAGGGTATCCTTATTCCCCGAAGTAGCATTTGCCAAAGAGTGGCTATTCATGCACAGAAAAAAACAACAATAATATATTTTGCATATTGGCATTAAACACGAATGGAAGTGATATTTCTCTTTTGATATATATATATATATATATATATATATATATATATATATCACTTTGCATAGAATTGTGTTCCTGTAACATTGCATAATATACAATATTAGAAATATATTTCTTGTGAGCATATAAGATTGTAATAATGAAGTTTTGACCCATAAATAAAGTAACCTTGTATTGTATTGTGGTGTCCTGTGTGAAGTGACTTTATAATGAAAAGAGAAAGATAATACTGTGTCTAGTCTGACATAATTTATAAAACTAAGGATAAGTAGTACAAATGTTCCATTAAGTAATTTAAGGAATAGTGATCCACTGCTAGCGTCAAAGTCTAATTTTCAGTTGTCTCATCTCTTAATGTAAGACAAAGGTGTAAAAAAATGGGGGATTAATGTAAAGAAGAGTAGAGGAGCCAAATAGTGAGACACCGGGGCTTATTTTACTCGCCCCACAAACCTACCCCTATAAACCACTTTATATATCAGTTCAATAAACATAATTACAAGAGGTCTAGACTGTTACATTAATATGTATTCTTCATACGGCTCCAATTGAAGAATAGTTATTTAATTACCTATTAATTGTCTGTTGATTTTGTTTACATTTTTTCTCTAGAATTGAATCCACCTTGATATCCATAACATTACCATTTGGGGAGTGCAGTATTTGTGTAACCCAAGACTTTAGTTGCCCCCACTGCCCCAATAAATTTTATATAGCTCCTTGTCCTTTTAGACCCTTATGGAAAATGGGCGGTCCCAAAACAATGCATTTTGAGCCCATACATATACGGGCTTTGTCACTAAGGGGTTAAAAATATCTCTAGTAAATATGCTCTTCAAAAATTCACTTCCAAAATACCTTGGGATGACGGTTGTTATCCTGACCTGTATGACAAAAAGTATGTGCATCTGGATGTAACTTTTCTTTATGGCACACTGCTGTGCTGAGATAGCTTTTCATGTTGTTTGGTTTAATTTATTTTTCTTTTCAACAAAATTTCTTTCAGAGCTTGTACAAGGCAGCGCATGCTGAGTGGATCCCTTGAAGGACAGCCTGCAAAGGAAAGATCAATTCTTAGCGTGCAGCATCACATACGACAAGAACGCAGGTACATTTACCCAGGAACTCTGCTTCAGAGAAGAATCGACATAATCTATCCTGTCTATATCACAGTATTTTAGATATAGCACTACAGTTAATGCTGTGGGGGTCTTGACAAACAGAGATGAAAGCAATTTCCAGCAAATATACTTTTCTAAGACGTATTATTAGAAATGCCATTTCAATCACATGAAACTGGGCTATCAATTTAAAGATCAAAGGGAAATGGTATTTTTTGTTAGAACATATTATACTTCGTTTTCAAGAAACATAAATCCCTTACTATAAGCTAATATAAGTGATGTGCTTTAGAAATGTCATTTTTGTCTAGTCTAAGGTTCCTTTCAGTTAATATTTGCACCATACACAGGTCAAGGGTTAATAAGGCAGTTTGCATTCATTGGCATTCTGTTGATTGTTTCAGATCACTGAGACATGGCTCCAACATTCAGAGAATCAGCAGGGGGAAATCTCTGGAAACCCTAACACAAGATGTGAGTTTAATCAATACAATTGTGTGCACGTGGAACAGTTTCTACAGTGTTCCGTTTATCATTTTTGTTCTTGTGTGCTTCCACCAAAACTCAAGTAAGAATATATCGTACCATGTAGTTAAATGTACTTATCAGTCCACTCGGTTCGTAGCCAATCAATAGGAAAGATTCATTGTGAAAAGTTAGTCCTGGTCGCCAGCTTGCTGTGAGTGGTAAGTCATTACGTGTAGCTGTAGCCTTGTACTTATTAATGAGCCCCTGTAATGTAAAATGTATGACTATTTTGTTCCTTGAGGCAGGTGATGTTATTGACCAGACTGAGACCCCCAAAGGATTTCCGCAGTCTTTGATTATATATTTATACCATTCCTGACAAACTGAACAATCAGCATTTCAAGTAGCTGGTTCTGTGCAATATCAGCATGCTTTTTGGCTCTTATTGGACCTGTCACTTGTATATGTTGTGCCGGTACATGGTTATTCTGTTCATGAGACCTTAATAATATCAGGTGCTGAATTGGTGTATTGAGCCTGTTGCCGGTTAAATGGCTGTAGGTTGTATGATAAGTAAGTGGTTTATGTAATGCATAACAGGTAAGACCCCCAGCAAAATTAAGGCCCTCAGCTATATAATAAGTGATTAAATATGTGTAAAGTTATGTTGCACTCAAGCTGATTCTACATATAGATTTAGAAATCCTCTTGCTAGGAATCATTGATATTTTTAGCCTGTATTATCCATTTACCTTGTCAATATATCATGCAATTCACTATAGACACTCATTATTTCTGGGTTTTATGGCTAATTTAATACA
>VKOC01004011.1:0-31059 GCA_009364415.1 Spea multiplicata
GGCAGAAAACGAAGACAGGGGAGGCCGAAAATGAAGACAGGGGGAGGCAGAAAATGAAGACGGGTGCAAAAGAACCCCTTCAATAAAAATAGGGAGATAACGAGCAGAGGAGACTAAAATGGACAAAGCTTTGGCGGTGGTGAAAATGTTTCCATATTCTGAAAATGGAGGAAAACCAGATATTTCAGGTGAGTTGAGTCAAAACAACAAGACATTTCACAAATACTTGAAAATCTGACTTCTCACCCAGTTCTACTCCTTAACCCAAACATGATTCATTCCACAACGTTCATCGGCAGAATCTGTGCGCTTACCTGTGCGCCGTCAAACATGTCATTTTTGGAGATCCGGGGAGCTCGAGAAATCCCTCTAAAGCCTCCAATATGGGGTCATCCTTGGCAAGGTACGTCCAGAAGTGCCCTCTTCTCTGGTGCCACTTATTCTGGCCATATAGAATCACCTTAAGTCTTTCCTCCAGAGCTTGCAGGAAGAGCTGGGGTATCTTCTGTGGTCAACAATACAGTCCATGGGGGCCGCCACAGATAATGCTAATAAAGACGTTGGAGTAACATTTTTTTATTAATATCACAGAGAAATTATAACTCCCAAACACGTTTCACAGCCAGTGAATAGATAACGAAATATTCGTTAACTTATAATATCTGGCTCATTCGTAATCTGGAACTTTAAGAATGTGCGTGTTTTTTCCGACAGAGAGGGGGGTCACCCGGGTTTATACACAAAACATTGTTTTTCATCCCCAAAAAGACACAAAACCCCACAAAATGCTGAATTGATCTTTGATTTCTATTCCAAAAGCAGAAGGGATGAATGAAACTGAAGCAGCTCCAGATTCATTACTGAACTTTATCAGCGGAACAAACCAAAGTGGCATATCGCTAATAATAATAAATAATAATAATAATAATAATGATGATAATAATAATATAAATAATGATAATAATAATAATAATAACTAATAAAATAATAATATGATAATAATAATAATACTAATAAATAAGAACCCACATAACTCCAGCTTTCTCTACATTGTACAGCCAAATCTCATTGGGTGTCTCATCTGCCGTTCTCTCCAGCTTTAAAGATGGAAACCTTCATCAGTCGCGGTCCCGTCTCGGTTTGTTCTGGATATGGACCAGCAATATTTGGTTATTTTCAACAAAGCCCCGTCACCTGGATTTCAATAAGGGCTAAAGGCGCAACACCGCCCTCTGCAGGACATCTTGGAGAAGTGTTGGGGTAGAAGTCTGCCAGCGCCACCTGTAGGACATACATGGTATCCGCAGCCAACTATAACCTTCTATGACCAGCTGAGTTTCATCATTTAGAGATAAGGAGAAGTCCTGTTAATCTTAGGCTGAAAGTACGCGGCTTTATGACTTTTAGATGTTTTTATTGCCTGTCCGACCCAATTAAGTTATTTCTCTCTCGTCTGTATGTCTATCCCATGCATGCACTGTATTACCCTCTACCACTTCTGCTGGGAGGCAGTTCCACTTATCTACCACCTTTTCAGTAAAGTAAAACTTCTTTATATTCCATCCCAGCTGTTACAAAGTTCTCTTTCTGCCATAAATCTCTCAGGTTTCTTCTCCTTTCTTCCTCCCACGTTTCCTCCTCCTCTCCTGTGAACCTGTCGGATCCGTCTCCCTGAGGAGGTGTTACTGAATTCGCGAGCGATGACGCAGTCCTAGCAATAAGGAAGCCTTCGCTCTACTCCCGTTTACCTGCGACCACGGCGGGTGAGTCCCGTGCCGCGTTCATCCATGTGACCTGGAATCCAGAATTCTGTCCTCCACGCCCTCCGCCCGCCGCACACAAATGCCTTGACTCCAAAACTGGAAAATCCTGATAGACACAACAGTCCCTTCCTGGGTTTTGGGCGACGCCGGGGAGAAACAAAATCCAAAGAAAATCCCAAAAAAATCTCCCCAAAAAAACCTTGTCCCCGGCACAATGGATGGATACGTTGTGATGAACCAATGGTCCCAGGTCTACGTCAGCCAATGGGACTTCAAGGCTTCTACCCCGGATCAACTGAGCTTCAAGGCTGGGGATCGTTTCCACGTCCTGGATAAGTCGGGGGATTGGTGGACGGCCGTGAAACTCAACGCCCAGGGCTGTAGGGTCGGCAATAAGGGCTTCGTGCCGTACAACTACCTGGCCGAGGAGGGCACCGTGGAGGAGCAGTCGTAAGTAACCCACCCGGGGCAAACAAATCCCACCCCACGCCAGCCTCGTCCGATTATAGCCCCTGAAATAGGTTCTGCCTCTTTTATTTTGTTACATTTTTTTTTTAAAGGCTGGGTTTCTGATGTGTTCCGGAGACTCAGCAGTAAAGCAGAACAAAATCCACTCCCTTCGACTAAATATCCAAACAATGCTACTGTGTAGATTTTTCGTGTATGAATTTTATTTATTATTTTTTTATGATTTTTAGAACATTTTAGAAATTTTTTAGTGTTTTATTGTAATTTTTACAGATTTTTTTCTTAATCGTGTACAAATTACATTTTTATTCATTTTACTTTTATTTTATACATTTTATTCATTATTTGATATTTTTATTAAACACTTTTTCAGATTACAAAAATGTTACTTTTATTATTTTTATGTTCTTTTTTTGTAGTCACTATTGGGTTTTTTGTGTTTCTTTAAGAGGAAGTTGAAGTTGTTTTTTAGTCGGTGCGAAAAGAAGGTCACTTTGAGCTCTTTATTTTACTGTAAAATGTACACCTGGGATATATTATTATATACAGATTATTTACAAGAGGAAGAAGGAAAAAAGATCCTAAATTTGCATACTGAGTTTTTTAAATATATAAATAAATGATTAAAAATGTTGACTCTTTGGAATGATACTTTAGTGAAAGATGGGGCTTTTGGTAAAGACAAACCCCCCGCACACGTTTGTAACTTTATCTGTTCCATCCCAAAGTTCCAAGGAGTGAGGGATTAGATTGCAAGCTCTTGTGTTCAGATATCCTGACCCGGGGCCGTCGTTGCAGGTGGTTTTTCGGAGAACTGTCCCGCACAGAAGCTGTCACCCTGCTAATGAAAGACGGGAACCATCCTGGGTCCTACCTCGTCCGGGTCAGTGACAAAGGTGGCTTCAAGTACGCCCTGTCAGGTAATGTCTGCCACCCTCTGCCACCCGGCGGCAGCTCCATGTAACCTCCCTCCCTCGCTGCAGACTCCTGTAATATATGATATATTGGTGTTTAATGAATGGTTTTTTGGGGTATAATTATATTATTCGCATGGTTTCTGCTCTTCTTGCTCAGTGAGGAGCCAGGACAGCGTCAAACACTTCAAAATCCCCCAGAACAGCCGCGGAGAGTTTTATTTGACCAACGAGAGCTCTTTTCCCGACCTCACTCAGCTGATCTCTGCATACAACGTGAAGCCCTTGGCACAAGGGCTGACACTCACCAAGCCGTGCGTGAAGGTGAGGGGGGAAACCGGACGGCCTCAGACAGCGACAGCATGTAGGGTACCAAAAAGCAAGAACAAGCCGGCCCGCGTCAACCAGACAGGGCCGTAATAACGCAAGATGGTTGGTTGATGTCATGGGCGGCAGAGCAGGGCAGAAGGGGGCATTATCTGTAAACGGGGCTTCTAACGTCTCTACTTTTCACCCCCCCCGTTAACGCTTCCTGCTGCGTTTATAGAACATGGGCCATCGATTTCACATATAAAGGGTTAATCGCTGGCTCTGTACCAGGGGCTGTTACTCAGCATTCCCGATGCGTCTTCTCGTCGCGCCACTAGGGGGCGACACGATCTAACGGCAGATTCTTCTCCCCAGCATGAACCAGTGGCCAGTGAGCTGAGCCCAGTTCCCCTGGACGAGTGGGAAAGGCCGAGAGAGGAGTTCATTCTCGTCCGCAAACTGGGAATGGGGAACTTTTCGCAGGTTTATGAGGGATACTGGAACGAGAAAATCAAGGTCAAAGTAGCCATCAAGATGATAAAAAAAGGTGAGTGGATAATTTCTGCCTTTTATATCTGGGGGGCTTATTCTCTAAATATGGTTTACAGATGTGCTGCGACGACTCTCCTTAACTCTGCCCGATTCGGTTTAGATGTGACCAACCAGGATATATTTATGAAGGAGACGGCTTTTCTGAAGACCCTCCGCCATCGGAACCTGCTGTCGTTGTACGCGGTCTGCTCGGTGGGGGATCCTTATTACATTGTCACAGAGCTCATGCCAAGAGGAGACCTTCTGAGCTATCTGCAAGGTGAGTGCCGGAGAGACAGATCGGCAGCATGCGCTGGACCCGGCAGCATGCACTGAACCCGGCAGCATGCACTGAACCCGGCAGCATGCGCTGAACCCGGCAGCATGCACTGATTCTGGCAGCATGCGCTGAATCTGGCAGCATGGACTGAATCCGGCAGCATGCACTGATTCTGGCAGAATGCGCTGCACCCGGCAGCATGCACTGGACCCAGCAGCATGCTCTGATTCTGGCAGCATGCGCTGGACCCAGCAGCATGCGCTGAATCCGGCAGCATGGACTGATTCTGGCAGCATGCACTGATTCCGGCAGCATGCACTGGACCCGGCAGCATGCACAGAAATCGCTGCATCATGCTCTTTGGGGTTTCAGATGGGGGGGACCCACATCTTCCCAGCAGAGCTCTAATGGAAGCCAACTGAAGAGTAAATCGCCCGCTTTAGTAACTCGCGAGCTTCCCCCTTGTGCGTTTTTTGCAGACTCGTGAGGAGGACACGGCGCTCGTTGACGCTCTCCTGAATCCGCCATAGCACGGTGGTGACGGGGGTGTTACCTGGATGTCCAGTAAACTGCGTCCACCGAGACCTGGCCGGCCAGAAACGTCCTTCCTGGGGCAGAACAACCTCTGCAAGATCCGCCGATTTGGCATGGCCAGATCAATCCAAGGTTGGGACCTCCTCCCAGGCATTCCAGGGCCCCCCCCCCCGCTTTATACCCCTCTGCTTCTCTCTTTACATTTCCTTCTCCCACAGGACGACTGCTACATGTCCTTGTCCAATAAAATCCCTTACAAGTGGACGGCTCCCGAGGCTCTTTCTCATGGACGTTACACCACCAAATCCGACGTTTGGTCATTTGGGGTCCTTTTGCATGAAATCATGTCCCTGGGGATGACACCATATCCAGGTAATCCCGGGAATTTTAACCAAATGATACCCCTGTTTTTGTTTTTTTTACTTCACTGAAAGGGTGATAGATATGTGGAACAGCCTCCCAGCAGAAATGATAGAGGGTAATACAGTGAGGGTATTAAACATGCATGGGATAGACATCCGGCTCCTGAATCTAAGACGAGACCAACGACTGACTAAGGTTAGAGTGTTTGAAGCGGTCGACTAGATAGGGCCGGAGGGGGCGATGGGACCTGTTAGATGTTGCCTATGGGCGCCAACTTTCCTGATTTTCTTTTTGACTCCCTACCTACACTTTATAGGAATTGCCACCGCTGAGCTGCTGCAGTTCCTCAATCAGGGCTACCGGATGGAAGCTCCCAGGATCTGCTCAAAGAGAACCTACCAGGTCATGCTGGATTGTTGGAGCGCCAGCCCTAAGGACAGACCGAGCTTCGGTGACCTGAAGGTGGCCCTGGAGAACCTAACTCACTACGACTTTACGGACGGCCTTCCGAAACGGCCCAAGTTCAAAGGCAAATTTAGCATGTGAGGCCGATGGAGACCCATGAGGTCAACGCGTCGCCTCGAAGACGAGAACTTCATAGGAACCCGGTCCGGAGAGCGTATAACGAAAGCTATGGAGACCACCAGATCATATGAAAGACCTCCAGAAAGGCTCAGGACTCCAACCTTTACATCGATAGACGTGGCTGGCCAAGAAATATGGTGGCCCAAAAGACATTTCTTCATGCAGACGGTGCCTACGAGCCCAGCTCTTGGGGGCCTAGTCCTTGAGCTCATCCGGTTTACTGCCCGGGGGGAACCCGTGGAAGAGAAAAGGAGACTAAGGTGACGGTGTCAAAGCAGCCAGGAGAACCGGGCCTTGCAGGGAAACCTGTGAACAACCTACAGCCCACAGCGATGGCTTCCCAAAAGACTTTCCTCAGGAGATCGGGACCCACCAGAAGACCCCGCGGACCCCGCAGAACAACGCCGGTTCCTCGCCAACGCCGAGCCCCAGACTGAGCCGACTGAAAACATCCATTTCTACCACTTTCCTTTTTTTTTTCTCTCTTTTTTCATTTTTCAGCCTCCTTTTGCTGTTCCGAGGCTCCGACCTCCTCCCCAAAAAATACATTTTATTTATCAAATTATTTAGGTCTATAGAAAATAACTATAAATATTCCATGACTTTTCTCTATTTTTTCCTAATCCTATACATGACATCACGCGCGCACGCGCATTCTATTTCCATACCGTGGAGGGATCTGTCCCGGGTCCGAGAGATTAAATTAGACCCAGGTATTCCATTCGTTCCACTGCGAGGTTATGCAACTGCCCTTACAAAGTGGGGGTTAAAAAAAAATACCACCCTAAGTTACCCCCTAGGAGGCAGTTCGAAGTCACATCACAAAGTCCCTGAAGCGCCCCTGCCTGTAACATGCGCAGGAAACGTGCTCGAGAAAAGTAGGCTAAAGTTCATTTGGTTCCAACACCCTGTAGGGCTGGGAGAGGCTTCGGCCCATGTCTACTAAGCAGCGACGAGCCGTGTTGTTCATTAATGAGCCGTGCTGGGAACAGGAGGTCCGCGAGCCGACTCTGCGCTTTGTTTTTAGAAATGTTCTTGCAACAAAGACACAAATTGTAAATAATTTACATGGAAAAAAAAAACCCCCATGACCTCATTTCCTTCCTTTTATCTGAAACCTTAAGAATTTGGCTCATTTGTTTCCAAGAATTCTCGCACCCAAAGGGTTTCGCTGCCTCGGGGGGGGGGGGGGGGGGTATTTTTTGTGCTGTAAAAAAGCCCCAGGTATGAAGAACACCTGTGTTAAAGTAAATAAGAAATAAATATTAATTTAAAAAAAAATCTTGGAATAATATCTAATTTCCAAACTGTGTATTTATGAGTTTCCGTGGAAACCCAAAAAATTACAGACGGTTCCTTCTCTTACTACCCGATAATTTTGGATACAAAGTAACACCTTTTTGGAAATGTATTTCCTGTTCTGGGCTCTCCTTGGTTTGAAAAAGTTATTTTTTTTACCCAAAATTAACCCGTTTCCTTGGAACTGTTCCTCATCGTGATAAAATCTCTGCGTGGGATGCGCCGGAGCTCCGCACCTCAATGATAATTCCCACAAGGAACCGCACGGCCGGAAAAAACTTTCTGAGCGCACCTGTGCCGAAGCAGGGATTTCCGGGTAAGCTCGTTTATATTCATGGATCATGTTTTAGTCATTGAGAAGCTTCCAGTTCCCACTGGTCTCAGGAGGCCACGTGGCTGCATGGGGTCTTGCTGGGTTTTTTGGGGGCCACTTGGCTGAGTGGGGACCTTGCTGGGCTTTTGGGGGCCACGTGGCTGAGTGGGAGCCTCCGCCTCTCCATGATATCCAGTAGCTACACGTGTGGGCGACTGTCTGGGTTTGGAAAGGTTCCGTGTTACTCATTACAAGCGATGAAGGACCATCTAGAACCCCGGTGACCGCGGCGTCTCCAGGACTCGCATCTCCAGAACCGGAGGCCAGAACCGGACCGGTCCATAACAGCCCAACAGTTCAATATGTATCAGCTTTCTAGATTGTAAGCTCCTTTGAGCAGAGCCCCTCTTACCTTTGTGTCTAAATTGTTATACGATGCCCTACTTCAGAGGGGTATCCTGGCAGGGGGGCAGATTCCCCAGTATAATACCATGGAGCAGATGCCCTCTCGGGTACTCAAACCCCCCCCGGACCACCGGAGACATCACAGCCCGGTGCTCCATTCGGAGGGGCAGTGGATGCTGGGGGACCGCTCTGGATTGAGCCTAGGAAGAGCCCACAGGTAAATACAGCACTGCCCTGCTTCTTATGACCTGTTGTACAGAGGGGGGGTGTATGATGGTTATGACATCATGGACTCCTGTCAGATGACCTCATTGGCAAAGGAAGAAAGCAGCCCCAGTCCTATCAAGGGGCTTTGGAAACAAACTCTGCCCGGGAAGGGCCGATAGGCGACAGCCTGGGGTAGATTCCCGGTTATATTGGGGTAAATGTTATTTGCGGGGGAGGGTCTGTGTGGATGAAATGAGCCCCGACGCGGTTTAGGGACTGCCCGTGTTTATTTCACAAGTGAAAAGTAGCAAAGCCTTTTAAGGCAGGAGATCAAACAGACAATTAGAAAGTTTCAGTGTTACCCATGTGATACAAAGCGCTTTTTTTTGTATTAAAAACATGAAATTAAAAGACTACAGTCCAACGATGGGCAGTCCGGGGGGGTGGGGGGGCGGACAGGGAGGGCTCCGCCGCCTAGCGTCGTCCTAGCGAGGAGGGGAATGCATGGAGGGCTCAGGAGGAGACGGCTTCCTCGAGGTCTCCTGAGTCAGGCCGCAGGGGATTAGGCCGTTGGTCACACGGAAGTTTCCTGAGCTGCAAGAGAGACAAAGAATCCGTCAGAGCCGAAAATTCTATAAAAAAACCCAAAAAAACACCAAAAGAACCATTCGGTCCGTAAAGGCGGCCCCCAAACCGAATTCCATCATTGTACTAATCTCTGCCACCTCTGCTGGGAGGCTGTTCCATTTATCTAAGTTATTGTGGATTATGGCTTCTTGTTCTAACATTTCTTCTCTTTATATTTTTCATCACACCCCGTCTCCACAAAGCCTGCTTTACCATTGGTAGATTTTATTAATTTATAATTGAATAAATAAAAATAATCATAAATAGTTACAATTATCTGGCCCCGTTACTGGTTGTTTTCTTTAACCGTTACTAAGGAAACAAGTGAAGTAAAGCAATGGGGAACACGCGGAAGCCACGGAACCAACGGACACTCACTTCTCTGGGGATTCCGAAAGCGTAGTCATTACCGGATAGGTGGTCTTTCCGAAGAAGAAGCTGGCCCACCAGTGACCAGGATCCGACTTGGGAAGACCTGCGGGGAGACAGAGGGATGAGATTTGGGATTCAGTTTTAAGGCCTGGAGTCTCTGCATCGACTGGAAGCAGAAGGACCTTTAACTCCGTCGAGTTTTAGGACAAGATTGACCCCCCCCCGATGACAAAAGCCACCAGCTACGTGGTCCTCCATGGTGGCGGCACTCACCCGGGTGATGAGGGATCACCTCGCCAGAGTAATCCACACTCCCACAAGAGCTGTTGCTAGATGTGGATCCCAGGCGTCCTGCCGACAAAGCAAAGCGTAAATCACAAACATTAGAAGGACCTTGGTTTTTGACCTCGAGGTCCCCGTTGACCCGCGTGGGGATTCTAAATAAATGACCAGGGTATGAATTGAGACCCCGCGTCCACTCGGCTCGGCCAGGAACACAGAGTGCACTCACTTCGGTAATAGTCATGCGTTGCAACGAGGGAGCCGCTGGATGGAATGGAGGCCATGCTTCAGGTCTTGTTCCTTATTTAAAATGTTAACCCTGGAAGACAGAAAAAAGATGGAGGATTCACCACATGACCTGGAGACGAAACCACCGAGAACGCAACCGGACCCCCACCGGCCAGAACCCAAAAGAGAGATTCCACTGAAAATTCACAGAACTTTTAAATGAATCCGGGGAGGTTCTGCCCCCCCCCCCCAATAGCCACTATTTACAAGATTCATTAATTATTAGCCAGTTATTAATCGCAAACGCGTGAGATCAAGGTGCGATCAGGTGCTCCGACACAGAGCCGGCCATTGGTCGATCCCCCCCCCACGCCTTCGCCCATCCCCTAAAAACCAACCCCGATAATAACAGCGGGATCTCGCCAGGAACAAAACAGAGGCCACGTGATCGACATAAACTCTATATACACAGATACCGGCTAGATTGCAAGCTCTGCGTACAAGATTCATTTTTATCATGGAATCACGAGCCCCATCATCCCAAACGTCCTCGAGGACCGGGAACGTACCCTAAGGCTCCGCGAAAAACGTTCAGATTCTTTCACTAAAATTAGACACTTTTTATCTAGGTTTCTGCACGTCTCTTCATCTCAGGCTTACGCAAGAACACGGGGTCACGGGTCGCCTTAAGGTGGTAGATAAGTGGAACAGCCTCCCAGCAAAAGTGGTAGAGGGTAATACAGTGAGGGTATTAAGCATGCATGGGATAGACAGACGGCTCCTGAATCTAAGACGAGACCAACGACTGATTAAGGTTTGAGTCGTTACAGCAGGAGACTGAGAAAACTGCCGGTTTCCGGTGAGACTCCCGAGACGGGGGAACGGTTTCCGGTGACATCAGATTTGTTGAATTTCCAGCGCTTGGGTCAACTTTCCGATGCAGAAACGTCTTTACGAGATTTTCCACAAAACGATAAAGCCCAAGAGGACCGCGGGGAGAATCCGGATAAATCCCTGGACCGGTTTGTCCTGAGGGCGCGCGTTGAGGTCTCCTAACAGCCGACGGAGGGAAGGAGGCAGAGCGCTCCTCATCACGCCACAAACTGCTTACCTGGAAAGCTGGTCTGCCCGTTACATAAAGAGATCGGTAACCTCATCTCCTTACGTTTGGGTTACGTTAATCCAACAGGTCAGAGATTACCCGAGCTAGAGCCACAGTGGCCCCCCATAAAGAAGCCACGGTGCCCCCCCCACCCCGGACTGACAATTTCTGATTGTTTTTGGCATCTATGGTCAGCCAGGCCATCAAGGGACTTGGTTGCCCATATGGGGAGCCCCGAAGCATTTGGAGGGGTTAGTGCACTTATTCACTAAACGGTTTATGGGGTAACGTTAATTCAGCCGGTTTGGACCCCGATGAGAAAGTCCTCGTTATCGACATTCAGGGTCGAGACCGATGAGACTCACGAAATCCGAATCGTCGAGGTTGGAAACGGCCGACCCCTAAAAACGCAACCCGGAGACTTTCCAATCCATCGACCTCGACGCCGGGACCCGAAAAATAATAAAAACCCCACAAACCCGGCATTAATCCGTTCATTTTCCCGGTTGGATAAATTGCGTCTTCGTGGCCTTTAAGGAGGTTTCCTCCCCCCCCCCCCCCGCTGCTCCACAACGAGGACATTTTGTTATTGTCACAAAAGTGCAAAAACTAAATGTAATCGCTGAGAATATTTATTTAACCCTCGATGAGCAGAGCATAGAATTATATATATATATCCGGTCTGTGCGAGAAGCCAGCAGCTGCTCCGGGGATTAAAGGGTTAGCTGGGATTTGGCCGCTTTCGGCAGCAGACGTGAAACCGGTTCAGACCGGATGAGGCAGATTCATCCATTTACCCACCCCCCCCCCCACCATGGCCCCCCCCCCCCACCATGGCAGCAAACAAAGGCAGGGGTTGCTAAGATTAACCCTTGCACTGACCAAAAGGGGGTAATCTCTTTAAATAGCAGCTCAGGAATCTGCAATGAAAGCGGGATCTGGGCCAAAGAGCTTACAGTCTCAGCTAAAATGTCAGGAGGCTCTACGCCAAAGAGGTGGTGGTTGGCTTGCACCCAAAGGGTTAATCATACTTGGCTCCATGACACATGCAGTCAGACCGCACACTGGAAACCAGTCCCCACCAGTACCCCGCTCACGCCCATTGTGTCTTTCCTGTAACAAAACAGTTTCTGGCCACATTGTATCACTCGCGTTAACCCCACGACTGCCAGGTCGGTAACGGAATCCTTACTGTACTGGCATTAAAACAGTTAATATAAAGACTTGGAGTTTCAAACGAGTAAGTGGGGGTGGGGGGGGGGGGGGCCAGGGGGTTTTGGAAAGTTTAACCTGTTGAGTCTCAAAGAGGCCAGAGCCGCTGGCACTCAGAAGGTTAATATAAACCGATATATCCAATGATTTTACAAATATCACAAATATCACATAGTATCCATTCACGCACACAGTCTGCTATCAGACACATTGTATCCCGTGAAACATTTCAGAAACATGAGAACTAGACAAAGGAGCTTACGCTCTAATTAAGAAAGACAGACGCTTAAGGCCATTTTACAACAAATAGAGCATAAAGCGTGAATCACGATAACGTTTTTATAAAAATCGATATTTCGGTGACTATTATTATTATTATTATTATGGGTTACCTGTTTTCCGGCTTGCTGTGTCCTCGGGAGCCTGGCTCTGGGGGGGTCAGACGCTAGGCGACGGGGCCCATTTGAAAAGGAGAAGCTGGGAGTTTTCTCCACGACCAGAGATTTTATCACTGAATGTATTGTGAGAAAGCGATGTGGAGCTCGGCTTTATATAGCTGGGGCTGGGGGGCGGGGTCTGAGGATATTGGGAGGGGTCAGGGGAGGAGCCAGTACTAATGTAAAAACTTGAGAAAAAGGAGCGGGGGGGGGGGTAGTGAGAAAAGACGAGAAATTTACTAAAAAACAAAATTCTCAGACGGAGCGTCTTCTTGCCCTGGGGGTCTAAACGTGTTGACGGGGGAGGGGGGCCTCTCTTCCCATTAGAAACAAATTCTGATGACGACGATAAACCATCAAACCATCCCGAGGCCGGTCCGGGAATCTGAATGTTTTAGGGGGTTCTGCGCTCCACCAGTTTGTCTTGTTTTTTTTTTTTTTTGTAATGATCCAAAATATATTTAGTAAAATTGGGTCATTTGAGCGAATCCGCGTCAGACTAATGGGGGGCGACGTGACCTAAATATAGGACACGGAATCGGGATCATTCGAGGGGAGCCAATGAAACGGCTGCTCTCTGAGCCATGAGAGGGAACCGATTCACGGAGGGACTGGGGGAGGGGGGCTGAGATATGGCGAGAGATTTGGGGCTGAGAGCGTGGTATGATGTCATAGCATCGATACCTGTATCTCGCTTACCTGAGGGACCCCTAGATCAGCTGACGCTCACACTCTTTAAATATTAACTCTTTAAAAGGCAATCACATGGATCCTATTGCAGTGACTGGCTAATGATGGCAACCAAATGGCTCTGCTAACGGTCGTTATGGAAACAGTTACTGGTCAGGAGGTAAAGATATCTTTTGAATGGAGTCACCTGTTTTCAAGCAGGGATTCCAGCTGTGATAGAGCAGGGAGAAAAGCACCAATCGTGAAGCTCAGATATCCGTTAATCAGAGGAGAATATGAGAGAGTCGGCTCCAGAATGTGTGACCCTGAGAATCTGCCCCATTTATCCTGAGACTGGGGTCAAAACCCTGAGAATCTGCCCCATTTACCCCGAGACCCTGAAACTGGAGGGGGGGGGGCTGTTTCTGCCCCTCGGGTTGTTTGGCAGGGGTTCAGACCGCTGGGATTCCGGGTTAATTCCCAGTTTACGCCATCACGGCTTTCATCAGAGCTGGTAACAGGTAAGACGAGTTACATCAGCCTCCAGGAAGCCGCCGGGAACCTGAGAAAGACGCACCTTGAGGTCAGGTACAAGACGTCTCCGCGACTCCCTGCTACTCCTCCAGAAAGCTTTTCCCGGAAACCCATTAAACGGAAGTCACTGGGGGGGAAATATTACGTACCCCCCAAATCCTAATAATTATTAACTATTTAGAAGAACCCATAATTCTTATTATTAATTGGTTGATATGGAAAGCGTCCTCAGACCTATAGATTGCCAGGGGCCGGTGGGTGATGCACTCTTGGAGATACAGGACCATCTTTTCCTTTTCTTCAGCCGGAGGGCATGGCTTGGGGAGGGGGGCTTTTAGTTTTTTTTTTTTTAAAGGGGCAAAACATAAATATTTAAAAGGCACCACATCAAACAAAAACATTCTTTTAGATAAAAAAACTATATATATTTATTCTTTTTTTTGTATTAACATTTTAAACATAGGTATATAGACTCAATGGGAACTTATTCAACTTATTCAATGGGTTTGGGGATAAAAGTTTTCCGGCCCACAGAGCTAACAATCTAGCTGACCCCAGGCCTGATTTCCCCTCTGATTATGGAGTCTGCTGGATGAGAGGTGGGAATGTGACGTATAAAAGGGGACATTTGGTGTTTTCGGTGCATAGGGAATCCACCAATGTATATCCCATTAAGAACCTCATTTCATAGAATAATGGCTTCCCGGGGGATCTATAGAAATCATATAGTAATTGGATCCTGTGTGCATAACTCTGTCCAGATCCGCCTCCCAGCGGAGTACTTTGCTTAATATCATCATTATTACATTGTATCCATGGCGCTCCACTAGATTCCAAAGCGCCATTATAATGATGGGGAATATAAATTAGCAATAAAATGACACAATAAGATAACTGGTACAGAAGGAGAGGAGGGCTCTGTTCCTAGGAGCTTACAATCTATTAAGGGTTTAAGGAGGGTTAGAGTGAAGCAGAGGGGCTGCGTCCATTCATAACGAAGTGTTTTGTTCAGGGGGCATATATGAGTAGAGATGCCCCATAATGTTCAGGTAAATTTGCCCCCTGGCGATCTCTTATATAATGCGGGGCAGCATAATTTAGGTAACTCTAAAACTGGATGTTGCTGCCCCCTGCTGTTCATGTTGGGGAATCACCCTACCAGAAATCACAGATTTAATCTCAAAACAATTGAAACAAAATATTAATAATTGAAATATTACATAAAACTGAAAAATGCGTTCTTGAGTGTTTTGCTTGATTTTCAGAATAAGTTGGAAATTGACCCCCCCCCAAAAACAAAACTAATACTGTATGAAGAATTCATGTTTTCCAAAATCATTTAGCAATTTTAAGATTGTCCAATTCCTCTACCAAACCACTGTGCCCCTCTTACATCTCCTAATGCCCCACTCTCCTCCCTCAATAACCCTCTTCTTCCCCTTATGCCCCCTCTTACCCCATGTCCCCTCTCTCCCCCCTGATGCCCTCCCCTGATGCCCCTCTTTTCTCGGAGGTCAGAATGTTTGCTGGGTATGAGGGGATCGCAGGGTTCTACAGCCCTAAAAGCCCGATAATGTGTATAGAAACAGCAGGAAACGGCTTTATAAATTAAACGGGGTAAATAAACCCCATTATTCTTCTAAATGCCAAACTTTATTCTTCTTCTAAATACCAAAATTCCCTGTTTCTTGCACCAGATTTTAAACTCCTTACAAATACTTTGAAAAGCTTTAAGCTGAGCAGGTCCTATACATTCTGGGGTAAAAATATTCAATTTTCAGGCATTATATTGGAATTATCATCCACCGAGCTGCATTCTGTAAACGGAACCATTAATGCCATTTTCAGGTCTAAATGTCTATTATTTGTAACATTTTATTGGTTTGTTTGTATTATGTATTACTTGTAACAGCTGAAATACGGATTATTTTAATCTCTCTTCTTTTCCACCCATTGTAAATGTTGCCATAGTAACAATGCCAACAAACGGAATGTTTATAAACTTTGCTTTTCCTATTGTTTTGTTTGGAAAACAAATTCTGATCCTTTGAATAAACAGATCGCGTCGTCTTTGTCTGTTTCTGTTGCCGCTACGTGATCTGACGTATGTTCCATGACTGGTGCAGGACTCGGCAGGACGTGGGACGGTGATCACTTTATCCTGATAAATATATATAAATCGGAATGTCTGGAAATGTTTCATTCCAAAAATGTTGTGATTTGCGGAGGCTTCTCCATCCAAGTGAGATGATTTGGGGGACCCATCGCTAATACAAGGGACAAGTGCCCCCCAGGTCCGTCATGTCCTTTGGGCTCTGGTGGGCCGCGATGACGTCACACATTTATGCATATATATAATTGTTGGCTGGCGTTGGTGACCTCATAGGAATTATTTTTACTTTTCGAATTCAGCCCCCAACATATAACATTTCAGGGACCCCCCCACCGCATCCCTTCTGTTACCCCCCTCTCTCTCTGTATCTCTCTCTCCTTTCTGTCCTCTCTCTCTCCCTCCCTCACCTTCTCAGCGCCATCAGATAAATTCAGGTTGGATTTCACCCCATTGCCTGTAACATTATCTCATCCTCTCTTCCCTCCCTGGGCATCATCTCCCTCCTCTCCTCTCTGTGTTTTGCGAAGCGCTGCCATCCCTCCCTCGTCTGTGATCCCTCCTTCCTCTGCCATCCTCTCCCTCCCTCTCTCTCAGCCCGGTACCGCATTGCTGTGCTGCAGGGGTGACTGCATTGCGCTGGGGCCGTCAATAGGTGGACCCATCCCGGAGAAATAAAACTGCCTGTCCGGGTACCAGCAGCCCCTGCTGTCTGAGAGCCCAGCTAACAGGTAAGAGCTCTGTGTCTGCTGCCCCTCTCACTGCCTTCTGCCCCCTGCCACTCTCTCTCTGCAAGTTGCCCCTCTCTCCTCCTGCTGCCGCTTTCTCTTCCCGCTACCCCTCTCTCTTCGCCCTATCCCCTTCTGCTGCCCTTTTCTCTGCCCGCTGCCCCTCGCAATGCCCGCTGCATCGCATTCTCCCTCCCCGATGCCCCTTTCGCTGTCTGATGCCCCCTCTCTCTTTGCTAGAAGCTCCCGAATCATCTAGAACATCCATGACTCCTTGTCGCCCCTCTCTCTTTAATGTTGCCCCCAATCTATTCCTTTACCCCCCGATCGACATTTCTTTTTGGCCTCTTTTCCACCCCGCACCCCCCCGAAGTCAGACCTGCGTACCCCCGAAATGCACTCTCCATAAACATTTTTGCATCAGCTGACCCCCAAAATTGGGTCCTAGGAGTGTTTCGTGGGCTTAATAAAGATCGGAGGTCGGACAGCCTCCTGTTTGGGGCTAAGAAGATCCGATACGCGTTGTTTTTGTGGCGTTACATGAAATCCGACGAGGGGTGGGGTGGGGGCTGATCTGATAAATAAAGCATCAGACGGACAGAACTACACGCAGGGCTAAGAGAAAGACAGACGGAGGGATACAGAAAGCAGGATACAGACAGCTACGTCCAGTCCTGACAGACAGACGGAATCACACAGCGGCAGGAGACAGACCGACAGACAGACCACCAACAACCCGGACAGACAGACCACCAACAACCCGGACAGACAGACAGGGGACCTACAAATGGATTAAAAGACACCCAAGGGTACAGCGCTCTAAGAGACAGACTGACGAGCGCCCGGGAGACAGACAGGCGGACGGAGCCGTGGGTACTCGATACTTGTTTTGCATCTGTATCTGCAGCGTCATCTCACGTGTCCGCCAACCATCTGGTGCCAGCGATTCCTCGGTATTGTGCTGCGATCCGGAACCCTCCCGCCTCATCGAATGCCCTTGCAGATGCCCCTTCTCGCCCCCCCTCCGTGCACCTGCCTCAGACCCCGTCCTCACCTGAGTGAGCCCAGGGGACAGACATTAGGACAGAGATGTCCTTCTAAGCAGACATTCGGTGGCCCTTAATGCTCCCGACGGCAAATAGTCAACAAAAAAGGCTACGTTGGCTCTTGTTGTTTGGGAAAGGGTTAACCCCTTAAGATTTCCAGGGGCCCAAGCTCATTCCCACGTCTATAGGACTTGGCCCAAACCGAGGGTTTACTCAACTTTCTGGCACTTAAAGGGTTATATATATATATATATATTGATTTTTGGCAGCCCATGCGCAGAAATGTGAATTCCCTTCCTGTGGACTCACGCGGGTTAACAGCCGGAGAAAGAAGCAACGTCACCCCCCTAAGTACAAAACGGGAGAGCAAACTGGGGCGAACTGGGGCGAACTGGTCTCTCCGTTTATTTAATGGGCAAACCAACCCGTAAATCAGTATCTATTTACAGAAAATCAGAATGCGGTTATTCCTCCCCGTTCGCTGCATAACGGATCTTAAAACTCTGCATTTGGGTAGAGAAGTCCCGGATTGGCATTAATATAGAAAAGCGACGGATCCGAAAAATATCTAGAATGCGTTAAATTTCTCAAACCGGATCCTCAACTTTAACCCTTTCTATGGAATATGGCTTGGAAAAATTAAATTGGGTATTTGTGACCCTTGCCCGGTCTGATTGCCCACCGCTTTTGAGGACTGTGAGGGTATGACTGTGGGCACTGGGGGGGCCAAATCCGAACCCTCAAAACGCTTCAGGACAATTAGTAACCCCCCCTTCCCCATCGTGTATTGAAATTGTAAAGTTAAAGTAATGGCAGCTGTCTTTATGAAGTAAATGTGATTTTATGACGTCGTTTTTATTTGTAGGATGGGCTATGATATGGTAATGATCCAGGGTTCTATAGCTTCTTGGTGCTGGAGGACTCAGCGGTCCCCTGTTGGGTTCCCGTCATTGATGCAGCTGAGGGTTCGGAGGTGACTTTTCGTTTTGTTGTTTTATCCGCAGACATCTTCACCCAACTTGCTGCATCGCCCCAACAGGATGGGGAAAGAGAAAACACACATTAATATCGTGGTCATCGGCCATGTGGACTCCGGCAAATCCACCACCACCGGCCATCTTATCTACAAGTGTGGGGGCATCGACAAGAGGACAATAGAGAAGTTTGAGAAGGAAGCAGCTGAGGTGAGACACCGAGACCAGTATGGACCTTATAAACCATAAACCTCACTGGATCCCATACAGACCCCATACCAGCTCCTTATAACCCACACAGACCCCATACCAGCTTCTTAGAACCCATACAGACCCCATTACCAGCTTCTTAGAACCATACAGACCCCCATACCACTTCTTAGAACCCATACAGGACCCCCATTAACAGCTCATAGAACCCACACAGACCCCATTACCAGCTTCTTAACCCCATATAACCCCATAACCAGCCTCTCACCCACACCAGACCCCACCCATACCAGCTCATAAGAACCCACACAGACCCCATACCAGTTCATAAGAACCCATAGAGACCCCATACCAGCTCATAAGAACCAACACAGACCCCATACCAGCTCCTTATAACCCACACAGACCCCATACCAGCTCCTTAGAACCCATGAAGACCCCATATCAGCTCCTTAGAACCCTGAGACCCCTATCAGCTCCTTAGAACCCATGAAGACCCCATATCAGCTCCTTAGAACCCATAAAGACCCCATATCAGCTCATGAGAACCCATACAGACCCCATATCTGCTTATTAGAACTGTAGCCCCTGTATAGACCCAAAGGCCCATTCCACCCCACCGCTCAACCTCAGGTCTTTACACCTAAAGGACTCCCGTCCCTAATCTTCCTTACTGAGCCACCAGCCTGCTCTGTATAACTGCCTTACCCTGGATGAGGTCTCATTAGTCTCCCTGTCAAGTATGCAGGATTTGAGAATAAACTACAAAAGCTCTTGACAGACCATCTTTGAAAGCATTTATACCGGGACCCAAGAATGGCCATTGGAATTAGAGGACTGTTCTTTACACACCTGTGCTCAAGAAGGTGTATTCTTAGACCAAGCTTGGTAGTATATTATTGCATTGATGGGGATTGCGTTTGGGGGTCTGCGGCAGACTGAGGGGCACGGCTGATGGCTCCAGGCAGCTGGGAGCGGAGGCCGCAGGCATCTCGGTCTCTGCCAGGGTTTAATTATAGCCGTTCTAAGCTGGCAGGCTCCATTTTCTATGTGCATGCAGAGGGCACGCTGTCCTATCAGCACCACCGCCGGCAAATGGCGATCAGTAAAGGGAGGGGGGTAAGGGCACCGTGCCGCCGGGGCATTAACCCTTCCCGCGCTGTGGAGAGACCTCTCCGGAGAAGATGCGAATGGTCAAATGATGCATGAGACGTAACAGCCAATAATTCCTCCATATTCCTTTATATCTGCCCAACTTTACCAAAAATTCCAGAAACTTGGGTCGTAATATTATGACTTAGCACAAAATAAGCAATAAATCAAAATAAAATGCATTTAACCCACTGAGGGATGTGAGCGTGCCGGTGGCCCTAACGTTACCGTGACGGCTTGGAAAGTAATAAATGCAATGAAAGCGCTATACAGATGCGCATGTTTTCTTTGGCAGATGGGGAAAGGCTCCTTTAAGTACGCCTGGGTCTTGGACAAACTGAAGGCCGAGCGGGAGAGAGGAATCACCATCGATATCTCTTTGTGGAAGTTTGAGACCACCAAATATTACATCACAATCATTGACGCCCCGGGACATCGTGACTTCATCAAGAACATGATTACCGGCACCTCACAGGTGATATTCGGAGCCTTCTCATGATGGCCCCGGGGAAATGTATTTTAGATCCTGGTCTCTATGACCCTTTCATGTTACATTTCTCTTTGGTGGTCCCTGTCCACTGAGTTACAGCCAGGCTCCCCATCTGTGCCATGTTCTCCCCGCAGGCAGACTGCGCCGTACTCATCGTGGCGGCCGGTGTTGGTGAATTCGAGGCTGGCATCTCCAAGAACGGGCAGACCCGAGAACATGCCCTATTGGCCTACACGCTGGGGGTGAAACAGCTCATCGTGGGCATCAACAAAATGGACTCCACCGAGCCCCCTTACAGCGAAAAGCGTTACGATGAAATCGTCAAAGAAGTTAGTGCTTACATCAAGAAGATCGGATACAACCCAGCCACGGTGCCCTTTGTGCCGATCTCTGGCTGGCACGGGGACAACATGCTGGAACCGTCTCCCAATGTAAGTGGCATTATCTGGGGGCCACAGGAACGTCAGTCGTGGATCCCACCATGGACCAGGTCTGATGTCTACGTGGCCCTCTAACGTTTTGTTGACCCTTTGACAGCGGAATGCCTACTACATATAGCATTATACATTAACTGCAAACCATGGCAGGTTGGCAACTCCCCACCCCAAGGGAGTCACATGTAGAGGCAACAATTTGGCAGGAAAATCTCCCAAACCATGCATAAAACATACCATAGTCCATAAAACTAGTGCTAGGGGAGAACCGTAATGAATAGGTGTGCCTCCATGAGTGGCTTCCCGCCTGTCTATGGGTTCGCGTTGCACGACATTTTTCCACTTCTATCTTTTCCTTTTCTGCCTGCTCCTGACTCATCAGAAGGACTCCGGGCTGTCAGGGACATTTCTCGGTCATCAGATCCCTGTTATAAAAAGACCGAGGCCGGGTGCCAACCAACCCAGCTCCGGCCAACCAAACATAGCCTTTGATTCATGGTCCTCTGAATGGGGTTTTTATAGTTTCTTAGAATCTTAGTCATATCAGGCCGGTCCGTGGGGCTATTTCTGAAGCTTGGAGGAAGGGAATCTCCCCCCCCCCGGTGCATTAGGATAGCGTTATCCAAATATCGAAATAAAATAAAAAATGAAATGTAATGATTTTGTCCCCGATGCTCCTCTGTTAGATGCCTTGGTTCAAGGGGTGGAAGGTGGAGAGGAAGGAAGGAAACGCCAGCGGAGTCTCCCTTCTGGAAGCTCTGGACACCATACTCCCTCCAACTCGTCCAACAGATAAACCTCTGCGCCTCCCCCTTCAGGACGTCTACAAAATTGGAGGTGAGAAGAAACTTGCGATGTCTTCTTCTGAACCCAAGGTTTGACTCATTGGACAAACACTCGCATTTGGCGATATTCCATATCTCTTCTACAAAGACTCCGAGGCATTCAAAGATACAAGAACACTAAGAGAATTCTCATGATAAGTTATCAGTCTGTAGTTATATAAAGTTGGTTCCCTTCACTCTGGGCTTTCTGTAGTTGGCTTTCGTCCCACCTTTCCTCACGTACTTATGGAATTTATTTATTTTTTGGCAGGCATCGGCACTGTCCCAGTAGGCCGCGTCGAGACCGGTATTCTGAAACCAGGGATGGTGGTGACCTTCGCTCCAGTGAACATCACAACCGAGGTGAAGTCTGTGGAGATGCACCACGAGGCCCTGAGCGAAGCCCTTCCCGGAGACAACGTGGGGTTCAACGTAAAGAACGTGTCTGTCAAAGACATCCGCAGAGGCAACGTCTGTGGGGACAGCAAAGCTGACCCACCCCAGGAAGCAGCTCACTTCACCTCCCAGGTTCGGAATCAAAGGGAACCTGACATTTTACTCTTATGTCCCTGAGGTGACACTAAAAATATGAAGAAATTATATTAAGCATCCAGTAGAAGGGCTGAGGGATCTCGTCCCATGGGTAGAACCTCAACCTTGAGTCCTGGATTTCATAGACAGGTTCTTGTTTTTGGATTCTGACAGAATATGTCTTCTCCTGAGAGATTTCTTTGAGCTTACTCTTTCCTTAAAAAAGGTTTTGGGGTCCTTCAGATGGACCTCGGGGTTTGGGGGTCCTTCAGATGGACCTCGGGTTTTGGGGGTCCTTTCTTCCTATAGATGGACAATTTAGCAATGTATTTCCACCAGGAAAGCTTTTAGGAACTTTTTGTTTCCAGGGATGAGGTCTTTTCCTTCTATTAGGTAGTCTTGAGGAATGCAAAGTAATTTAACAATTGTGTTAATTTAAAAAATGAATATTATACCAGAGCGCTTGTGAAAAATGTCCTTGATGTCTTTAGGTGATCATCTTAAACCACCCTGGCCAGATCAGCGCTGGGTACTCTCCAGTTATTGATTGCCACACCGCACACATCGCCTGCAAGTTCGCAGAGCTAAAAGAAAAGATTGATCGGCGTTCCGGGAAAAAGCTGGAGGACAATCCCAAGGCTCTGAAATCTGGAGACGCGGCCATTGTGGAGATGATTCCTGGAAAGCCCATGTGTGTAGAAAGCTTCTCTCAGTACCCACCTCTTGGTAAGGAGCCATGTCCTTCATACCAGACAACGCTTTTGGCAGGGGCAAAAGCTGCGAGGAGCAGGAACCAGGCGTATCAGCGCAGAATTGGGAGAAAAGTGGTGTTTTTTTTGCAATTTTTTTTTCTTTTGGTGCTGGACCAAGCGAGTATCTAATATACCTCCAATCTCTCTTTCAGGGCGCTTTGCCGTGCGGGACATGAGGCAGACGGTGGCCGTTGGCGTCATCAAGAACGTAGAGAAGAAGGTCGGAGGAGCCGGCAAGGTCACCAAGTCTGCACAAAAAGCTCAGAAAGCTGGTAAATGAATTGCAGGCTCCCTGCATCCGGCACACAAGCCCTGCCACTCCGAGAGGGTCGGACCCCTTCCCTTCGAGGTGCACGTCAGCCCATCTGCTTGTAAAAGCCTGTACGTTAACGACTGGATGCTTACCATTAAAGTCCAGTGGAAGTTCTTTAAGAGGAAAGAGCATGTCCCCACTATGTGACCCATAGTGTCCATTCCACCAATTAAACTGGTGCAGCATCCGTGACCTGAGACTGTAGTGGTTTCTTTTGGACTAAGGTGGCAGGTTGGAGACAAGCTTGGGGTAGATATAGTCCCATCTCAGTTGTACTCCACATGGGCTGTAACCCCATCTCTCCAGATTGTGTTGGGCTAAAATTCTCTTTATACTCAACCAGACCAAGAGACCTTTGGCCAAACAGGAGACCCCAGGCCGGTCAGACATACTCTAGTATTTAGAAGGTCCCAGGCGGTCGAGTAATAATTACAAACATATATCTTAACATCTCACATATCCGGCTGTCGCTGCCACGTTTTTTTGGGAGATATAAATATTTAATCATTGTAGGTCCCGGTAGCGCTTAAAGTAATCCCCACGCCTATGGGTGCCCTGTAAATACCACAATTTGCTCACTAAAAGGTTTGGGAAGTCAAAATATTCCCATAGCAGACCACAATATTTCACTTTTTTGGTCTATAATGGTTTCTTCAGACCCCACGCGGTCCCTGCTTTTGCCCACAAAGATGTTAAGTTGTAGGCATAGCAACATTCGCCCTTGAGGAACTCGCTCAGTCCTGCCTGGTTCCCAGCGGAGCAGCTGCGATGAAGACCACGTCATGTCACACAAGGTCTGCTTCTCGGTGTAGACAGCAGCCGCTCGTCTTTCTACTGATGTCTAAGCCAGGGTGACAGGCTGTCTATTCGCGAGACAGATCACCATGCATGGGTTATAGATTCCAGCAATCATGGTGGGACTGGTATCCTGGGGGCCAACTTATGAGACCCTGGTCTCTCAAAAAAGTATCAACGAACGTCATTTGGAGAACTCTCGGAGGGGGGCACAGTTTGAGTTTTGGGTGCAGAAGGACGGCCTACCCTCTGCCCAGGGGGTAAACCTGCCCTTTCTCTAGAACGTCCCAACATTTCCTATAGATGGACCTCACGCTGCGTTGCTGTAAAGAGATCTCAGGTCACGCGCACCAAAGTACAACGAGTAGGAAAGCTCTTACGGTAAAATTCTGACATATGGTGTAAAGCGCTTCGGCCCAGGGGTTACATCAAACATTGGAGCGCGGCTTCCGTCTCCTGCTCATCATCGGCTGGACTCGGTGTCACGGATGGAGAGAGTCCCTAATTCCGATTAGTCGCCCCCTCCTGAAATTAAAGAGAATATCATTACACATTGTCCCATTTTGGCTCACAAGCCACGAAACATTTCAGAGGGTGATAGGCGGAGAGAGAAAAAAAAGTTACATTGCAAATCTTTTTTTCCTTTTAAATCTGGAGAATTACTTCCCATTTCCACAAATTTGTAGCAATTAATACTAACTAGAAGTTACCAGGGCCAGATGTAACCCTCCTATTTTATGCGACGGTGTCAGATACATGGAACAGCCTCCCAGCAGACGTGGTAGAGGGTAATACAGTGAGGGGATTAAACATGCGTATGGCTCCTGAATTTGATACAAAGCCAACGACTGATTAAGGTTTAGAGTAACGGGGTCCTGCCTTATGGGGGCAAGTCAGGGAGTTGCCTTAACAGGGTAACTGGACACGCAAAGGGGTCCCCTGTCCATTTAATATTAATATTTGGTGCAGATGAACATCAATAATGAAATTTCTCCATTCTGCAAGGTTTCATTAATACATTTCCTGCTAAAACCGAGGATTGGAGGAAAGTTATTTAACCAGAGACGGAAACAAAGTATCTTTATTTTACCCGGAGGGATATTTGCCCCAAACCCCAGGTCAACCGAACCAGCGTTTCCATTCACTTTCCCCATTTTTGGGTTCTATCGCTGTGAGTAACGTTATTTCCCAGTGAAATGCCCCAGTTTTCGTCACTGTTTCCGGCTGGGGACTCGCGTTGTGACATCACTAGGAAGGCGTACATTTTTTGGGCAAAACGGTCATAAAATCAATCTACAAATGTTGTTTTTTGGTGTCCAGTTAAAATTTTTAGGGAACTGCCTTTTTCTTTCCAGTCGTTGAAGCGTTCATTTATTTCCGTGATTTAACGCTTCGAGGACGGACACCTCTGAGGCGTGAAAAACGGGTAATTAGGATCAGACTCTGCAAATCGCTGCGGGTGAGAAAATTGGAGAGGCGTCTCCAAAAATACATAAGATGAGCCGCGAGAGCGCAAAGAGACCCCATTAATAATGAACCGTAACACGCGGAGCGGTCTCATTCAGAGACACCGGCGTCCGACCGGCCGAGTTTAGGGTGCTAATCTCTTAATGGTGCAACGGGAGCCGTACCGGTTCCTTTCCAGCAAGGGGTGTGTTAAATGCCCGTGACGGTGCAGGTTTTTTTTATGTCTGGTTGTTAAGCGAAAGCTCCAGGGGCTGGAAGCCAATGGGACCAATTAGAGATCCAGAAAACAGAGAAGAAAAACCAGGTGGACATAAATAGAGAGGAAGAGGGGATCCAAAGAGACCGCCGTGCCCACCTCGGGGGGAACGTATACACAAAACCTGAAGAGAAGGGCTCAGCGCACGTAGCTACTGATCAGGTTTATTGAGAGGATGGCGCGGGGGGCACAAAGGTTTCGGGGGAACCCCTTTGTTGTTTTACTTTGTGGTCGATTTTCTTTTCCACAAAAGAATACATTTTGATTAACGGTTATTTTTTTTTCGGTAATATAGTATGAGCAACTCGACGCAATGTAAGAAGGCAAGAAAAGGTCAGGGCAGGATGAAGATTGTTGATGGAGGCAGAGTTCAGTTTTAGTGTCAGGGCAGGAAGAAGATTTGATGAGCAGAGTTCCAGTTTTGGTATCGGGGCAGGATGAAGAATGTTGATGGAGGCAGAGTTCAGTTTAGGTGTCGGGCAGGATGAAGGTGTTGATGGGCAGAGTTCAGTTAGGTGTCGGGGCAGGATGGTGTTGATGGAGGCAGAGTTCAGTTATAGTGTGTCCGGGGCAGAAGAAAGATTGTTGATGGAGGCAGAGTTCCAGTTTAGTGTCGGGGTAGGATGAAGAATGTTGATGGAGGCAGAGTTCCAGTTTAGGTCAGGGCAGGATGAAGGTGATGACGAGTTCCAGTTTGGAGTGTCAGGGCAGGATGAAGATTGTTGATGGAGGCAGGTTCCAGTTATAGTGTCAGGGCAGGATGAGGTGTTGATGGGCAGAGTTCCAGTTATAGTGTCAGGGCAGGAGAAGATTGTTGATGAGCGGTTCAGTTTTAGTGTGTCGAAGGCGGATGAGGTGATGGAGGCAGAGTTGATTTAGGTGTGTCGGGGCAGGATGAAGATTGTTGATGGAGGCAGAGTTCCGGTTGGAATGTCAGGGCAGGATGAAGATTGTTGTTGATGAGCAGAGTTCAGTTATAGTGTCGGGGCAGGATGAGGT
Organism: Spea multiplicata; assembly: GCA_009364415.1. Taxonomy (NCBI): domain Eukaryota; kingdom Metazoa; phylum Chordata; class Amphibia; order Anura; family Pelobatidae; genus Spea; species Spea multiplicata. Next base: position 26,516 of record VKOC01004011.1, read on the forward strand.
GTTGATGGGCGAGTTCAGTTTAGTGTGTCGGGGCAGGATGAAGATTGTTGACGATTGGGCGAGTTCCAGTTTTAGTGTCGGAGCGGATGAAGATTGTTGATGGAGTCAGAGTTCCAGTTTTAGTGTCAGGGCAGGATAAAGAACATTTGTCGCCAGAACATGCAATGTGGTCAGTCAGGTTCATGGAAGGTCCTCTCCAGGTCTACAGGTCATCCACCATCAGTTTGTGCTTTCTGCTGCTATGGCAGGAACAGTTTTCAGCCATTCAGTGTACTTGTCTTGTACCACATGACAGGGCCTGAGTTAATTGAATCCATAGGAGCTTCCATCAAGCCGACTCGTGCTTTGGAGACATTACACCTGTGGGCAGTTACACGGATTTGTACCCCAAGGACCTGGCGCCAGACCCCCCAAAAACCTCCTTCCATCTCCTCCCGTCTCCCTCCTCTGTCTGCTTTCAGTCATTTTGTATTTAAAGGTTAATAACTACAGGTCGGTCACAAAGTCTGCGCTGAGATCTCGGGCTTCAGTCTGCCTTCAGTCAAAATATCAAATGCCGTTGTTAATGCAGATGAAAGCGAAGTAGTTGGAGCATGGAGCCGCGCAGTGGAAGCATTGGCTTTTCCGGAATCTAATTAGTCCAAATAGATCTATCTACTATTACAGAGACAACCTTCAGAAAGGGCGGCTGTCGGCGGGGACAGACGGACGCAGAGTCACAGACATAGACAGACAGAAGTATTGATGATGTAACCATGGAAACTGCTGGACCAACAGGTCTGAATTCACAAGCCCTAATCAATACCCATAGCACAGCGCTACGGAATATGATGGCGCTATGTAAAACAGTAAGGGTGCTCGGCGGACGGCTGTTATATCTATAGGAGGTACTGATCCTCCTGCAGCCCCCAAAAGATCAGCGGAGGTTACCCTGCGGGGGAGGGGAGAGGGGTAATCGGCCATGTCTTAATAATATGCCATGAGAATGAGTAATATAGTGATATATGGTGTTATAGGGGAGGCCGGGGCCCCCTCATCGAGCAGAGAATGCCCACTCCATATGCCAGCCGGGGCCCCCCAGTGTCGCTCGGCGCGTGAAAAAGGCTGTAAGCGAGGCTCGGGATGACTTCTTGGTGTTTTACTAATAACACAAATTAAAGATGGAACTGATTGCCCCGGGGATGGGGACCTCCTCCCAACCGACGGGCTCCGGGGTTTTATCAGACATCGCTCGGTGACCATTACTGTGACAAATTACCCCAGCAGGGCAGATGGTACTTGAGTAGGGCAGAACGGGCAGCAACTGGCGCCGGACTCCCAGACACTGTTATTTCAGCCACCGGTTTATGTGACCCGAGTCATGTGGCCGTAACCAAGTGGGGCCATAGGCAACAAGTACAGCCCCCCCCCCCCGCCCAGGCAACAAGTACAGCCCCCCCCGCGCCCTGGGCAACAAGTACGGCCCCCATAAACAAAGCTGGGCAGCCAGTTCCAGGGGGTAAGGACTGCACTAATGCCCCTCAGTGCAGCCTGTACGATGTCGCTGGACCCCCTGGGTACCTGTGTCTTAAAGAAACATGGCTGCTGGTCTTATTAGTGGGGGTCTCCTGGTTGGGGGGCGTGTGGACCCCTTTATCTGGGGTTATAGCTGGACAGGACCCCCCATGTCAGGGTGTCAGATGCTGCAGAACCTCTTCCCCGTTTACAATGATTAGGCTTCTTTATTCCACGACCCCCGATATACCAGCCTCTCCTGCGTGCCGGACAGTGATGTGTTAAGTGGGAATGGTGGGCGGTGCCTCTCCGGACTGGGCGGGGCCGGGGGCCCAGAATGCTGCAGAGCTCTACCGCCCCCCCCTCACCCCTTCAGTCGCGCTCAACATCCGAGGAGCGAGCTGCCCGCCCCGCTACCTGACCGCCCGCCTGCCCCGGCCATGAGCCCCCCAGTGGCGGAGAGCCCCCCAGACCAGGGCATGGAGCTGAGGTGAGACCGCCCCAGCATGGTGCAGAAATCCCGCAATGGAGGGGTCTACCCCGGCCCCACCGCAGAGAAGAAGCTGAAGGTGGGCTTTGTGGGGCTGGACCCAGGGGCCCCGGAATCCAGCAGGGACGGGGCCCTCCTCATTGACGGGGCCGAGCTGAAGAGGGGCAGCATCCTCAGCAAGCCCAGGTCGGGGGTCTGTGGGACCGGGAAGCCCCCAAAACGGAACGCCTTCTACCGCAAGCTGCAGAATTTCCTCTACAATGTGCTGGAGAGACCCCGGGGCTGGGCATTTATCTACCATGCCTATGTGTGAGTACCCGGGGGCTGGGCATTTATCTACCCTGCCTATGTGTGAGTACCCGGGGGCTGGGGGGCATTTATCTACCATGCCTATGTGTGAGTACCCGGGCGGCTGCGGGGCATTTATCTACCATGCCTATGTGTGATACCCGGGGGGCTGCGGGGGCATTTTATCTACCATGCCTATGTGTGAGTACCCGGGGGCTGGGGGGCATTTATCTACCATGCCTATGTGTGAGTACCCGGGGGCTGGGGGGGCATTTATCTACCAGCCTATGTGTGAGTACCCGGGGCTGGGGCATTTATCTACCATGCCTATGTGTTTGAGTACCCGGGGGCGGCGGGGGCATTATCTACCATGCTATGTGTGAGTACCCGGGGCGCTGGGGGCATTTATCTACCATGCGCTAGTGTGGTACCTGTGGCGGGGGGCATTATCTCACCATGCCTATGTGTGAGACCCGGGGGTGGGGGGCATTATCTACCATGCTATGTGTGAGTACCCGGGGGCTGGGGGGCATTTATCTACCATGCCTATGTGTGAGTTGCTGTGGACCCCACTAGTGTGATTATCTCATGTCAGTTGTGTGTGGGGCCATCGGGCCCCTGTAAGAGGTGTGATATGCCCGAGCGTGTCGGTGATACGGGGAAGTGCCCCGGCGGGGTATCCAAGACCCTCACAGCCGCCAATAGGCATTGACTTTCCTCTAATTGTATATCTCCTGGGTTATGATTGGGGTCACAGAGCCAAGAAAGGGTTAAAACTGCATATGTAATTTAACCCATAATCTTAATTTGTAATAAATGGGGTATAAATTGCCCCCTGTATACATAACAGCCCCCTGTCCATGATCGGCCATTGCCATGTGCTGAGCGGAATGTTCTGTGATCCCTGCTGATCTTTACTCCACTCCCTGCTGAGTTTAAATATCTTTACCTGTGCTCTTTATCCCCATGGTAACTGCACTCCGGCTCCCATCACAACGAGCCAGGCGGCCGCTTTATGAACTCTGAGAGCCGTTGTTTGCTCTAAATGTTATCTTATACATTGAATTCCAACATACGTGTACGTGTGAGCTGTCATTCATTTTAATGGACGGCTTGAAGCCCCACCCACCTGGCTCTGCACCCCCCTGTAGTGATTGATGCTAAAGATACAATACAGGGCGGATTCGGCTCTGTGTACCGTGACTGCCCCACACGCGTGTAGCGATCATTGGGGTTCTATCGGCCAGGAATGGCGTGTTTCTAGCCACAGAGCCCCGCTTCTGAGCCGTGAGCTCATGTTTACAGATACATGGCTCCTCCGTGTGCTCGTGAGGGACTCACGCGTGTTCGTTGAGCCGGCGCATCCCGCTACAGACACAAAAGAGAGAAGTCCATTCACTGCCTGCCGGTTCCCACGGACACCCGCCGGCCCCCATGGACACCCGCCGGCCCCCATGGACACCCGCCGGCCCCCATGGACACCCGCCGGCCCCCATGGACACCCGCCGGCCCCCACGGACACCCGCCGGCCCCTTCTGCTTTGTAATGGACAGAGAGGAAGAATTTGGGCAGAAATCCGGCATGCAGACAATGCGAATCTTGTCCGTGGCGGCCCAGCGTGGCGGTCTGTTCTTGGAACAGTCTAGACGGCGCGCGTTACACGGAGAATCCCGCTTTTCCCTCTACATCTAGAGACGTCGACGTCCGCTCCGGATAAACAAATCCATCCAAAAAATAAATAAATATATTTTACCTCTGCTGGGCCGCGTTTCCGTGCACTCACTACTACTATAAATACTTGCTATTCTTTGATGCTTCAGCCCGGTTTCTGTATGTTTAGAATCTTCGCGCTCTCGTTACATTGTATCCTCGACTAAGTAAATATTTAGTTTTTTCTAAAGAAACGTTTTCTTGTTCCTCTTTGTTCTGATCACCTGATTGATGTCTCTGGCCCAGTCCTTTTCCCGGCCCCCGGCTGTGTAAATAGGGGCCAGAATTATATTTTTTATTTATTGTGTAAAAAGAACATATTTGGTATTTAAAATAGGGGGGGGGGGGTCTTGCATCTGTTTGTTTATGCGGATTTCTGTAAGTGGGCAGTGAACTCACCTGTTTACATGCAGGGCACCTTTAGCGTAGGGTCGGTCTGTTGGACTTTTGTTGATGCTCTGAAGATTCCGGACTATTTTTAATAAATATTCTTAATAATTGTTGCTGTTAAATAAGTAGTATTGAGATGTTCGAGGTTGTGGACAGCTCCCGGTGCTGATCC